>LBNU01026478.1:45856-60933 GCA_014162995.1 Artemisia annua | reverse complement strand
AAAAAGTAGAAATTTTATTTTACTCAGCTCACCCATACAATTCTAATAAGCTATCTACTACTTAAAGTAAATTCTTTATCACACTTTCTATATTTAATTCCACAATTTTTATATAAGCTCACCCATACACTTTCTATATTTAATGATTAATGCGTTTACTGCATCTTTCAGTTTTTACTTTATTTATGAAGTTATTAGGACTTGGCAGCATTTGCATCCCACGCAAAATAGTCAACTTATGTTAGGTAGCTAATAAGTTACTAATATCACTTGCATCTCACGGCAAGAAAGTCAACACTAACCATCATTCTATTTATCATTATATTAATCATATAATGGCGATTTGGTCATTAACGGTTGTTTGTATAGGGAAATCATTTATCATGTGTTTAAGTTACATAAATAAGTATGAATAGACTAAAACAAACAGTCTTGTTTCGAGTTACTGAGTTAAGTGAGAATGTATGACTCATTTAACTAAATACTAGCCAGGTATTCGCGTGTTGTTCATGCGGCGACGGGTACCCGTGTAACCAAATAACCGACAATAGCATACAATTAAAGCATCATAATCATCTTTATACATTATAGTATTTCATGCGCAATGCATCGGAACCAAAAAGGGAGAAAAGAACAATGGTGGTATATTTGGTACACGACTACACGGTAATAGTGATGACACGTCGTAGTTGGTGATAATGTGAATACAAAAACAAAGTCAATTCTTAGTATAAAAACATCGTGATTGACTTTACCCTCTCAAGCCAACATCTCTTCTTTTATACTAAAACAAATAACTTATAATTTAATGTGAATTTAAATTGTGTAACCGAACATGTCGGTTACTAATAGTAGTATTTGACCAAATTTTTTCATAATAGGCAAATGTATATAGGCTGAATTTTTAAGCCTTTCTATTTAAGAAAATGCCTAAATGCTTTATACAGTAGTATAAATTTAAGAGAAGTTTAAGAGTGCATAACATGTTATGGTGACTTTGGTGTATCAAAATGCATAGGGATTAGGTCGTAAAATAGCAATGTACTTTTCTAAATGTACCGATTTGGTACGTGAACATTAAAAAAGTTGTAGAAATGTAACGAACTTTCATAAGTGTTCCAATTTGGTATGTGATGATGACTGATCATGTTATAAATGGCGCAATGTGTCAGACTTTCAGGTATGGCACGTCATCATCACGTACCAAATTGAAACACTTATGAAAGTTCGTTACATTTGCATAACTTTTTTAAAGTTCACATATCAAATCAATACATTTGAAAAAGTATATTACTATTTTTCGACCTAACTAGTTTTATTTGTGAAATGCATAATCATCTCCAAATACATTTGTATTCGATTTCAACAATTCGTGTGTTCATGCATAAAAGAACTATAAAATGGGTATGAAGTAAATTATTATTTTATCAATTATTTGTTTTTATCAAATATGTATATTCTACGTCACCAAGCATTTGGATTGTGTGCCGCGGTGACTGGTGATGATGATGTGGGGTTGTTACTATACTGGTTTTAAGGACCAACTTTTTGGATTGTGCGTGGCGGTGGTTGCGGTGGTGGTGTTTATGGGAACTGTTTAGCTTATGGTTGTGGTCGTTGAGCGGTGGTTGTGGTGCTCACCGGATTCAGTTGTGGTGGTGGCGTTTGATGGATTTTGTGGCGGAGAAGACAAGTAGTGGCTGGAGAAATGATTACAACGCCAAATAAGCCACTGAAAACACAGAAAAAAAATCTGGTTTTTACCGGCTAAAAGGGTAACAGATCAACATATTAGTGATATTGGGACAAATTTGAAAGTTGGTTATGCATATCCTAATAATTTAGAATATTATACATTTATACATTTCAGTACACCAAAATAATCATGCATTTTTGGACTTTTCCCAAACATATACTATAGCAAGGGAGAGTATATAACTAATTTAAGTAAACATGAGAAGACAAAATATCATACAAGAAAACAAGAAACTGCAGATTCGGCTAAGTGATCTATCAGCCTGCGTTGTTTGCCATCTTTCACGTCGATTACTGGTCCCAACCCGATTATACGAATTAGGAGTACCAAATAATGGGGAATCCAAGTCACCCAAAAGCCTCCCCGATACCATTTCTCCTAGCATGCCAATTGTTGGACTATGAACCACAACACTATCAAAATTCATATCACCACGGCCAGGCATCGCTAAAGGTGGTGGTGCAAGTCTTTGATAGCCACCGCGATCTCGTGTGCCTTGACTGTGAAGTCTAGGGGTTGAAGGCCTCGGTGGTATCACTGGACCAAGTGTTTGTCCCTTTTCTTTAGTTCCATGACTCATTATTTGGCTTCGTCCATATAACGGGACTATTGTCTTCTCTGAGACTTCTGTTTTGCATACTGGACAATGCGAGTTTGAGTTCTCGAGGGTTTCGGAAGATGTTTTTTGATGTTGGATCCACTTGTATATGCAAGGCCAGCAGTAAAGATGGCCACAAAGTGTTACCACCGGATCTTGGACCGAGTCTAGACAAATATTACATTCAAAGTTGCCGGAAATATTGTTTTGCGATTCATCAACACTCCTAGACATACATTTATCATCACTTTGAAAGGTGTTTTGATTTGTAGTNTCTGATGTGTAGTTCGAATGTTCATTCTTGATTAATGGATGGTTATAGCCTTCAATAAGATGTGTTCTTATAGATGTTAAAAGTTGACATAATGGAACATGCGGTTAGTAAAGTAGTCTTCGACTCTTCTTCCATCTAAATGGAACTTAAGAATTTCTAGTTGAATCAAACTTCCGAAAAGATTCTTTTAGCATTCAAAATCACATCTTAAGTTGTCCGTAGTAACAACCTAAGTCATATTATATTTTAAAACATTGGTCAATATCAGTGTATATTCTGCAAGTTTACTCAATATTGATGTAAATTGACAACAATGGTAAATAACAAATGTGATGAAGCAACATAAGAAAATTTATAATACATATCGACTATCGTGAAATACATTCCTTAGCTTTATAGTCATCAATTAACATAACTTTGTTTAGTTTACATTTTTATATTCTGCAAGAAACATGATAGGAGTCAAAGTAGATCAATTAGTGCAAGCACGAACAATCCCAATTTCCAGTAAGTTTGTTTTAAGTCGCTATTTAGCAGTTTTGGTTTAAAAATTTCAACCAGATGGCCCTAATGAACCTTCGTAGTCAACTTTCTGTTTTGGTAATGGTCTCTGAATGCTTTGTTATCGCACCATTGCCTCATGAATCCTTCAACCTAAATTAAGTTTAAACCATTATCAAATGTCAATTATTAGTGAGACTTACCCAATGTATGTTACTTGCATATATACATATGTTTTCTTAACTAGTCCGTTTTTTATTTTATTTTATTTTTTTATTTTATTTATCTCATACATAATATCTCACAAATTTCTTCAACAAGACTTGACTTGCAACCTCTTGGTTGATATACCACTCACATACTATCAGACCAAAGGCCTTTGATTATGTACATATATGTTAAAAGTAACCACATGGTCTTAATTATTTAATTATCGTAGGCCAATCTGAAGATTACGAAGTCAGACTATTACAAACCTGTGTATCACAAACTTGTTTTAGTTCCAAGATATCCATTTTTTCAAAAGCTTTTTAACATGCATCAAGAATAACTAACTATAGCAGATTTCCGCATGCAATAAACAGTTTGAGTTTTGCCTATATATACTTTTAAAGTTTGTGGAAAGGAGAAGCAACTAATACTAGTTATATATGCCTTTTTCGCTCCAACCACGTGAAGACGTCGTTTTTTGGCCTTGAGTCTCTTTGACTTAACAAGTTCAAGCTCCTTCTTTAAAAACCAGGTTTTCTTTCTCACATATATTCCTGATCACCTCTAAGTCGTGTAACTGTAGCTTTACTTCCCATTGATCTTTCGTTTGTTCAATGTCATCCAACAGATTCAAATCGTGGATTGTTTGTTTCTATCAAACAACTGGTAACACAAAAAGTACGATAAGACGAAACATAAAAAGGGTTAAATTTATTCTTTATGTTAGAATACTGAAGTAGTCAAGTTTTATCTACAGACTACAGTACAAGGACTAAACATGTAGTTATGGTATATTTGTACCATACACTATAAATAGTGTGTCTTTCGTTTTTTGTATTTAACGTTCTCATTTTCCATCTATAAAAAGTAAAAGTTGAAACTCTCTCAAGTCTCAACACACACCGGAACACCATCACACTTAATTGTTAAACTCTTGATACCTTGTGACCTAACACTTTGTTGTACAGATCGACTATAATATACATATCCCTCTTGGACATTATATCTCTTGGGTCCCTTTTAGAATCCGTAGAAACTAGATGGGAGATTGAATAGTTTTACCGTTTTAATTACGTTTTAGAAAATTTCTTTTTATAAGTTTATTTTATAAAAATCTTTCGATGCGATCTTTATGTGATATCAACACAACAACTAATAAACACAATAATAAGCAAGTAAGTAAAGATAGAGAAAGAAACGATCAAACCGGGACACGGAGATTTATAGTGGTTCGGCTACGAAGCTCTCTCTTCGCCCTACTCCACTCCTCGAGTCTCACACTCGAGAGTTTCACAAACACTATATCAACACGCTCCCTTATGGCGGAACAAACCTTACACAAGCTTACACCAAGTTTAACGACACTAAACGGAATGTCGAGTCCTAATCCTAGCTAGAACCAATCTACACCAAAGCCCACGTGGCTACACACCTCGCACCAACACGATGGTACGAAACAACACAACACACAATTCGGAACTTGCGCACAAGTCCGATTACATAAAAGAATCAAGATATAAGAATGGAGGTTTAGAAGAGATCGGTAACAACGGCTTGAGAGGTGAAAGACTTTTCTTCAACACTTCATTTCTTGACGACTACGAGTGTTCTTCTCTTGCACTTTAGAGGAAGGATGGATGTGATCACTTGTAAACAACTTAGAACCCGTTAATGTGATCAAAGAAGATTATTTGGAATGATTTTGGAATACAGAAAATTTTAGTAAAAGTTGAAATTCTCTCAAGTCTCAACACACACCGGAACACCATCACACTTAATTGTTAAACTCTTGATACCTTGTGACCTAAGACTTTGTAGTACAGATCGACTATAATATACATATCCCTCTTGGACGTTATATCTCTTAGGTCCCTTTTAGAATCAATTGGAAATGAGCTTGGCGTTAGCCCATAACATCTGAGCCTGAATATATGGGGTTCCGATGTCTGCAAAAATACTTACTTGTTCATCCTAACTTGAACGGCAAGTAATCTTCTGTTTGCACGGAGTCACATTCTTGATCTTTTGTTGATACTTTAGTCGATCAAATTAGGGTTTATGAGGAGAATCACCTTTGTTGGTCACGGACGAGTATCACTCAATACTACACGGGTAGAATTAGGGCTAGATCCGATGCACGTTGGAACACTAGGAACTGTATCAATTCCGGTCGAAACCCTATAAGTTTTGACAAATTATAGAGAAAGGAGGAGAGGGATCGATTTTAGGGTTAGATGCATTGTTATGGGATTATAGTTTAGGTTGTCTTTTATTTATAAGCTTCCTAATAGTAATCTCACCATAACTAGAATTCTTAGCTGTTATCCCTAAGTCCCTTTCAAACTAGTCATTTCCATATAATGATCTATGGATCAATCCATACATATTAAATTTAAATGGATTGTGCTTTTCTATTTATCTCAAATAAATATAATCTTTAGATAATTATTATAATACCCCTCTATGAGCATATTCCATATTCTCATCTCCACACCATTTTCATTTCATTTCGTATATCTTTTATCTCATTCCAATTTTTTGGTTCTGTTTAGCTTGCACCGGTGTGACGACCCTTCATCATTTATGTGGCTACCAATTTTGAAAGTCGTGTTCTTATGCACACAAATCCTATAAACTCCCACTTGTTACAAAGTAACAACCAAAGATACACTTTCACTGTACGAAGAGGCTTCTAGAAAAGCATTCAAATGCATACCAGCTAATAGAAACCGATTCAATACCTACATAGTGATTTTAAAAACTCCAGCAAACCTCACCCGAGTTTAGGTATATTGTTGTATCCTTTTGCACCTTTTGATATATTAGAAACTACTACACATGGATATGCCAATCTAGTAATACTTCCGTCCTATTTGTTATCTTGAATGATTTGTCTTTGAAAACGACACTAGTCGCATGACCATGATATCACAAATCATCTCACCCTAAGCGGCTCGGGAGAAAAAAATCCTCTCTTATCTTATTCACAGATGCAAAATGCCATCTTTGAAAATCATAATATCCGAACACAACTTCTTTTCTACCTGAACATATGCCCTTATGGGTGCTCTTATTCGAAATACGTTAGACATCTCAACCATAGATCAGTCAATGTGCAAACACAATATCTCCTATGGACTTTACGATAGTACACCATGATCTGAGAACATCATTAGTTAAATAATCCACGTGGTCGCTTCTCGGTCTTGGTCACGTCACACATTTCCTCGCACAATGCATGTGGAACTTGATACACTCCCCTGAGGATCACAACTTTCAAAATAGACGTTCAACTTATCTCGTCTCCCACCATGATAAACAACTATGGAGCTTTTAGAGCGAAATATTTTTCATTTATGGATTCAAAATATCTTATATAACATCCTACTCATAATGTTTCATTCGATTTACACAATTCTATAACATTATCTCGATTCTTTGGCGATTAATTAAACTCGTATCATTCAGAAATTTTTAGAAGTTATCACTATATTATCATTCTGATTAATCATTTTCTATTTCGAGTCAATTATTTTATTATTGTCCCCCCATCAACGAACCTAGTCAAATTTGTTGCTCTACAAATTATATAAATACTTTTCTTAACATAAATAATTATTTTATGAAAACTAGAAAAACAATATTTTTTGCAATTCATTTAACATGTTGATTATTTTATAAAACCAATACTCAGAATATCATACTAATTTAAAACCATCTTTTAAAAAAAAAAAAAAAAAAAAAAAAAAAAAAAAACGTATATGACCATATATGATGAAATGATCCAATAGAAAAGAAAGATTAATATGAGAAAAATAAAACAGATTTCTAGCACACCATTTAAATTAGAAATGAATTTTAAAAGGGTGATGCATCTCTACTTTTGTGACCGGTGCATCAATAGATTTGCCGACTTGTTCCGTAGTGTTCCAACGGCATCGGATCTGCCCTATAATTATCTCAGCGAAGTACGTACNACTCCAAGGTACTAGGTACTCCACAATTGTAATGGTCTGATTAAAAGAAACAAAAACATTAAGAATGCTAGTAGCCTCTACTTACCTGTATTCCACACCTTTAGTTTGAATCATCAATAACACACTGTTATATTCCTTTTCTTCATTCTGAAACTTCCTTTCCCAAACACTCCTTTATTCAAATACAACATCTCATTTTCATATCCACCTTCCACCTTTTAGCCACATTCATCACATTAACTGTCTTTCTTACTTTAAGTCCAAGAAGTTGCAACCTTATATTATCATTAATCACTTTCAATACTGCCTCAGAACATTGTTTCTCCCCTGTGAACAATCTAGAGTTTCTTTCTCTCCAGATGTAATAGACACTTGTTGCCAGTACAATTCTTTTGAGCACACTATTGATTGAGTTGTTGCAAGTGCAGTTACTATAGTATTCAATCACTTCATCCCAAACCACTGGTATATCATTCTCCACTAGCTTACTTCTCATATCCTCCCATATACAACTGGTGAATTCACATTCAAAAAACAAATGCTTATGAGAGTCATTAACCTTCTCACATAATGGACATTTCATATCTTTATTATTGTTCCATTGCACTAACAATATATACATATAAATATATATATATTGTTAGTGCAAAAAGTGTGACGGGTTGAGAATGGGCTTGATAAATGCTTTGGGCCACCCTAGGCGAGCGTCCCGATTGGTAAGTTCTGCACTAATCCAAGTGAATGTTTGATTCCTGCACAAATAAAAGTAAACCGTTAGCCTTACCGTGGGGACGGACCCCACGATTAAGCTCCGACGTGAGAGTAAGTACTCATGTTGTCAGAGGAAAGTGATAGTATTGGGATGAGTGAGAAACTCGTACCTCGAAATGTGTACTGAGGTTACCTTTTATAGGTGATGAAAATGCCAGGGTTTCCTATCATTTCGCATACTCGCTATAGTGGCCGAAGTGGGACCCTTGTCGGGCAAGGGTCCAGAGCTTAATTGATGTTCTGTGGACGTGGATCATTTTCCGGACCGTAGGTCGGTCCGTGAGCATACTTCGGGAGTGCCACTTAATTTGTCCGTGAGTGTCCTCATGTCCTGCTCGTGGCCTGGACATTTATTATACCCTGCTTTGAGGGTCTATTGGACTGGAGCCCAGTTTGTAGTGAGGCCGGAGCCTGGTTTTGCCTGTTGGGCCGGAGCCCGATCCGCGTGTTGGGTCGGAGCCCGTTTGTGTAATGCAGTCCAGGCCCAGTAGGCCTGCTATCCGTACTATACATCATCATATTATAAAGATGAGTGAAAGATTTCACTCACAAAAATATAGTGATGCATATCAATTTCACATAAATACAATTTAATAATATTTGCAATGGATTTACATGTACGGTTGTATTGTGTAGTGACGAATTGCCTACATGACATGCCTAGGTGGCATCCGTTCTCAGTACTCAGTAGTGACACAATTGCTTCAAAATCTTCTATCATACGTGAGATAACCTTTGAAAGTAAACGGAAAAGGGCACCAGGCGAACGAAAGTTTGTGTGTGTGGGTGTGAAAGAGTGAGAATGTATTGTTGTATGTGTGTGTTTAGTGAGGTGTTGGTAAATTGTGATGGTGAGTAATTATTACCAGGGTAATTAAATATCATGAATAAATATAAGAGATCGATGATGTGATGCTGAAGTGGAAAATGATTGATCTGATTTTTGAAGGTAAATAGGGGTGTTCATCGGTTCGGCTATCGAGTTTTTCGGTTTATTCCATTCAGTTAGTTCGGTTAAAATACTTTTTTTTATGTAAAACCAAAAACAGAACCGAACCAAATTTAAATTGAGTTAAACCGAATTTGAATTCGGTTTGATTTTCAGGTTTACTCAAATTAGATAATTTATATTTTTCATTCATTCATTCATTCATTATTTTAGCACTAAAAAAATTTAAGCTTAAAAATATTATATCCATACTAGGAAAAGAGTTTTAAAGGGTAATTTTATATATAAATATATAAAAAATATATATGTATGTGACTTCAGTTTTTGATTCGGTTCGCTTTTTGCCAAAACTATATTCTAACCAAAACCTAATAATTAATTCGGTTCGGTTTTATTCGATTCGGTTTTGTTTTATTCGATTTGGTTGTATTCACTTATGACTTTTTGCCAAAGCATTTTTGAATCTTGGTCGATACCTAGTCTTGGGTCTTCTGACTTTTGTACTCATGTTTCCATCAAAATTTTATCTTCTTGACTTCAACGCGTATGTGTGATGTTGGTTTTCTTTGTTTTAGGCTTTCATACTCTTGCTTTTCCTTTTCGATGGGAGAAGACTCGGTTTGTGATGTTTGTGGTAGTGAGTTTGGTGGCGATTGTGGTGGTGGTTGTATTGTTTGTGGTGGTTTTGAAGTATTACCGAAAGCTCAAAAGTTGTGAAATGGGTATTTTGTTGAAGTTGGAATAAGACCATATGGTTAAAATCATCTTGGTTCATCTGGAAATTTTGTTGTAGGAAAATAGGTTGTGGGAAATATGGTTGTTGGGAAGCATATTGTGCAAAGGAGGGTAATGCTATGTGCCGTTAAGAAATAGAATTGGCGGATGATAGTGTAGCGGGTTGTGAAGAACTACAATTAGCGGACGAAGAAGACGGGGGAATATCCTGTTCGTGAGCCAATTATTGTTTTGGTTACTCATTTTCGAAGAGATGATTGAAGTGTATGAAATAAGTAAAATTTTGATTGTGGTTGTTTATATGATAAAAGTGGATATTTATTTAGAAAAAAAAAAAAAGGTATTAAATTTGTGGACCGTTCCATTTTTCGACCATCGCATGCATTCAAATTAGGAGGAAAAAATTGGACAAAACCTGTGGCACTGGGATGGCGGTGGCGCATATAGCGCGGCCACCGGTGCACTATGGCGCCGCCATAGGTGGCCAACCGGCACTATAATGCCCCCTATGACGCCTGCACTCCGAGTACTCTTAAAATAGTTTTATTGTATTCGTAGTTTTTGGTATGATACCCTTTGTTAGATTCATTAGTGTTAATTGCAGCAATGAAATGGATTTTTTAATCAAATCATAGACTCATAGTACTCAAGCCATAAGTTAAAGGATACTAAGGCTGTTATAACAATTGGCAGACCATAAAGTACCTGTAACAAACCATATGAACTAGACGGACTAATTAACTACCCATGACTATTTACAGACTGTACATATGGGTAGAAGTTTGATGTATATAACTATATATACTTAATAATTTATCAGAATAACATGAGACACATCATTAAGCAACAAAATAAGAAAAAGCAAATACGGCCAAGTGATCTATCAGCTTGTATTGCCTGTCTTCGTGCACGTTGAGTACTAACAGCCACCAGATTATACGAGTTAGGATAAGCATATAAAGACGCTTGTGTGTTCCCAAAAAGACTCCCATATACCATTTCCCCCAACATTGCTGTTGTTGGACTTGTTGGGTTAATCACATTTGGGCCATTTGTCATTGGTGTAGGTCCTTGTGTTTGTACTTGGTGGCCACGATTATTAAGCTGCGGAATTGGCACTGTGTTGGTTCCATAACTTGGACCGTGGGGCCTATGAGGGATCACCATACCTGATCCTAGGGATTTTTTGTCTGACTTAGGTTTTGTTGTCTGGCCCCGACCATATAATGGGACTAGAGTCTTTTGAGAGATGTGATGTTTGCATACAGGGCATTGCGGGTTGTGCTTGTTTTGGTTTTCAATTTCTGATGAAGTGTTTTGGTGATAAATCCATTTGTATACGCAAGGCCAGCAATAGAGGTGACCACATAGTGTCACCACTGGATCTTGGACCGTGTCTAGACATATATTACAATCAAAGCCACCCAATGAACTTATTTCAGACTCATCAACAAGTTCCGACAACGATTCCCATTTAGATGAAGAGGGCTTTTGCTCTTTGACAATGTTGTTAACATGCATGATTTCTTGTGAACACTGTTCCATGTCCATATGGCTCGATCTGGACGAAATTTCTCAATTAGATATCTGAAATAATAAAAACAGAAAAGAGATTAAAGTCTTCCCTTTAAAAATTCTGATATATATGTGATTGTCACGTTCTAAAATAAACACTTCAACATATAAGGTGTAACATATATACTTACGTTAATAACTTATCTAACAAACTATCTAATAACCTAATGTTATGTTCTGTATAGTCTTAAAAGTAAATCCCCCGTACTTTGCAATTTTCCTAATAATGTATTTGGTCGTATATGAACTACAGTTGGCTTTTTGAGTGGTATAGCTATCCAAAAGAAGCAATTACTGCAACATCTAGACGTGCCTAGTGAAAGTGGAATTAATGATAATATTGCGTGTGCCAAGAACTTCATAAAGGATGGAGTTGGACCACATGGTCATCATCTTAATAATCTTGTTACAAAATTAATTTATAAGTAGCCTTTTAGCATTACATATTAGTAAATTCAANATGAGGGATCACCATACCTGATCCTAGGGATTTTTTGTCTGACTTAGGTTTTGTTGTCTGGCCCCGACCATATAATGGGACTAGAGTCTTTTGAGAGATGTGATGTTTGCATACAGGGCATTGCGGGTTGTGCTTGTTTTGGTTTTCAATTTCTGATGAAGTGTTTTGGTGATAAATCCATTTGTATACGCAAGGCCAGCAATAGAGGTGACCACATAGTGTCACCACTGGATCTTGGACCGTGTCTAGACATATATTACAATCAAAGCCACCCAATGAACTTATTTCAGACTCATCAACAAGTTCCGACAACGATTCCCATTTAGATGAAGAGGGCTTTTGCTCTTTGACAATGTTGTTAACATGCATGATTTCTTGTGAACACTGTTCCATGTCCATATGGCTCGATCTGGACGAAATTTCTCAATTAGATATCTGAAATAATAAAAACAGAAAAGAGATTAAAGTCTTCCCTTTAAAAATTCTGATATATATGTGATTGTCACGTTCTAAAATAAACACTTCAACATATAAGGTGTAACATATATACTTACGTTAATAACTTATCTAACAAACTATCTAATAACCTAATGTTATGTTCTGTATAGTCTTAAAAGTAAATCCCCCGTACTTTGCAATTTTCCTAATAATGTATTTGGTCGTATATGAACTACAGTTGGCTTTTTGAGTGGTATAGCTATCCAAAAGAAGCAATTACTGCAACATCTAGACGTGCCTAGTGAAAGTGGAATTAATGATAATATTGCGTGTGCCAAGAACTTCATAAAGGATGGAGTTGGACCACATGGTCATCATCTTAATAATCTTGTTACAAAATTAATTTATAAGTAGCCTTTTAGCATTACATATTAGTAAATTCAACCCAGTTAAGGGGTTTTTTTATAGCAGCTTATTAATTGAATTAGTCAGTGCTTGTTACCTAATCGGCCAGAGGTAGACATGTTTGGGAAAAGGATACACTGAGTCGTTCAAATTAACTCTAAACGGGCCATCATAGAAATCTAGCTCTACCATTCGGAAGCTAGCCCTATCAATCCACTCTAAATATTTAGTTTAGATTCCATTTATTTGTTACTGTATATATGGCAATATGGTTATACTTCTACGTTAGAATTATTAACGTGCATGATTAACTTTCTGCGTAATATTCGCAATTCTATATTATAAACCATGTCACTCGTAATTGTTATCAAATTTCGAGATGATATAAATGTCTAAAAACTTTATTTCTAGATATTATGCTTTTGGCTATTCAAACTGTTTACTTATTACTCGATCACAATTGTTTTATTCAACGCTAAATCATCTTTCTTTTATCTAAGCAGCCCCTAAATGTCTTTATGCTACCTGCTCACAACCGCGCTCTACTTCTACTTATTAATATTACTCTACTTCTAGTTATTAATATTACGCGTTTAACTTTTTGTTAATTCAAAAGTAAATCGAACGTAAATCAATAAATGGTCAAAATATTTGGCAAATATTAACATTAAAAAGTCAGTACTGTATAATAAGTCGTATTACTTGAAGTGGTTAATATTCTAATTCTGTTAATTTAATTAGTATTAATAAATTATATAAAAGTCGTATTGTTTTAAAAATGCGCATCATACATTTATCACACGGCGCCACTTGGCCGGTCATTATTATTATTATTATTATTATTACTTTGTACGATATTGGTAACGTGTTAATAGAATGCTACTTTTCTTTCAGTATCACTAGACTTTTCGAATATTTGAAAGGTGACTTGAAATTAGTATATCAATCATGTAAAAGTGCAAATACGATAGTCATGTTATATAATAAAATTGTGACTTGAAGTTGTATCACTAGCTCATCTAATCTTTACCCTTATGTATACTTCCAAAATAATAATAATAATAATAATAATAATAATAATAATAATAATGTACATGTCAACTACTGTAAATGTCTGTAGGTTAAATTTTATTTGAGACAATTGTATAAAGTAATTTAAATATATATATTGGAATCTTGGAAAAAACATGGTGGCAATCTTGTTACATTGCAACATTTTTGCTTTTTAACCATTTTGGTTGTCTAGCTACCACGGCATGCAAAAGCTTTAAACACCAAATTTAATCAATCACAACGTAAAATCTTAAAAACAACTTCATGTAGCAATTATAAATTCCTTACTAAAACTAACAACTACAGATAGCAAGGTTACTCAAATCAACCTAAATCAAAAACAAAAACAGAATGCAATATCTCATATGATAATCAATATAATAACTTAAAACTCCAAGTGATTAACACTAAGCTTATAAAATATGTAAAAATAAGAAACTAAAGCTTACCCGAAATTGTTGCAAAATTGTGAAATCTTGATGAAGGTTGATATTGGAGATGACGATGAGAGAGAGTAAGATGAGAGAGGTTGCATTTGGTTAAACTGAAATGTATATATATAGGCAGAGATATGTACCAAAAAGTATAAAATAATTATGATGATGTTAGAGAATTAAATTTAGATAAAAGTGAAGGAAAAAGAAGTTTCATACGGAGAAGACTCGGCATGGCCAGAATAAAGTGTGACGTGGCGTGAGGGTTTACTTTACCCCTATATGCAACTCCCGACGCGTTCTTCTTGCGAAGTTTACTAGGTATAATACCCGTGCACGCACGGGGTTTTTCCAGAAAAATTTAATTATATAGTATTATCGTTTAAAGATAGAAAATCTTATGTATATTTTAAAAAGTTAGAGCATCAACATGTGTGAAATTAAGAAAAATAGTTAGCAGAAATTGTAAATATAACCGTGGCATCGACCTTGTATTGGATTTTTGAGCGTGTCTCTTTATAATGTTATTGGGTCAAAGGTTCTTTGATCATATGGATTTACACATTAATCAAATTTATTTTAAAATTTTTGTTTACTATATGGACATATAAGAATTTACCCGTGAAAGTTGTGATATAAGTACAACTAATAAGTATGCACGAGTTTTTCATTATGTATTAATATCAATTAATATTTTATAAAATTTTTATTGGATGAAAGATTTAACTTTCTTTAGCCGACATAGATGTTAATGTTGAGGCTGATGTTGTTGTTTAACTTTAACTATTGATATCATGTTGTACAAAATGTGCGAGTTTAGTAGCACATAATGAGCGTTGATAAAGTTAAAATATACTCTGTAAAGTTTTTTAAAAATATTTTTCGGTTATCCGTATATAAACTTTAAATAATAATTACATGAGTCGTTATAAGTACAATCG
>LBNU01026478.1:17688-36607 GCA_014162995.1 Artemisia annua | reverse complement strand
AAAAACTTTACGGAGTATATTTTAACTCCATCAAAGCTCATTATGTGCTACTAAACTCGCACATTTTGTACGACATGATATCAATAGTTAAAGTTAAACAACATCAACCTCAACATTAATATCTATGTAAGCTAAACAAAGTTAAATCTTTCATCTAATAAATTTTTTACAAAATATTAATTGATATTAATATATAATGAAAAACTCATGCATACTTATTAGTTGTACTTATATCATAATTTTCACGGGTAAATTCTTATATATCCATATAATAAAAAAAATCTAAAATAAATTTGATTTATGTGTAAACCTATATGATCAAAGAACCTTTGGCCCAATAACATTATCAGAAGACACGCTCAAGAATCAAATACAAGGTCGATGCCATGGTTATATTTACAATTTCTGCTAACTATTTTTCTTACTTTCGCACATGTTGATACTCTAACTTTTTAAAATATAGATAAGATTTTTTTTAAACAATAATACTATATAATTAAATTTTTCTGGAAAAAATTTGTGCGTGCACGGGTATTATAACTAGTTTTATTATATAAAAAGTACACATGTTTTTGTTATTTTTTATATTCTTATTTTACTTTTGAATTCAAATATAAAATAATGTTATCTTATGATCTGTTAATACAATTTATATTCAAGTTCAAATCTTTTAAAAATGAGCTAATCATAAATTGAATGTGATGGGTTTAACTTTTAACTGTAAAATTATCAAATTTCATAATTACGTATAATTATAAATTTAGTAAACACATACTATTATTATTATTATTATTATTATTATTATTGAATTGACCGTAATATAAAAACTTCATATTATACGTTGTATAAATATCAAGCTAAACAAAAAGTATTGAGATACCCAAATAAATATATGGACATGAAATTCAATTTTTTAAATGTAACAATGTTTATAATATTGCTATAAATCAAATTAACATTTCCACTAAAACTGCGTGCACACACGAGGTTATAGCATATGTAAAAATAAATATTCTAGTCCAATGGTTGGAGCACTTGTGCTTGAGTCAATAGACCCAAGTTCAATTCACATCTTTGGCATTTGCTTTATATTGGTACACATCTCCGCAAAACTTATGGGCATACTGGAGAGACCTTTGTGGAATCAGGGGTCCGAGTCTTGGCTCGTGCTCACTCCAGTTGGTGCCCCACTAGGCCAGGAGAGTTGCTGGAGCTATTCCTTGTGGGGTGGACAATGGCTGGTGCAAAAAGGCACCCAGAGTCAGGGTGTTCCCGCTAATCTACCCATTTTTTTTTTTTTTTTTGAAATATTCACTATATTTATTGTTAATTTTTTGCATGCACAGGACCCAAATGGCCTAAACTAGTACTACATGAGTTGTTAAGGATGCTGTTTTGTTTCTCCAAACTAAAGTTCTAATCTTACAAACATGGGCGGTTTTGGGCCGGCGCACCATCAGCAATCGAGCCGGACCCAACCTAGCACTAAAATTTTTTATATGTATAAATGTACTAGACCCAACCCACTAAAGGATATTATAATATAGGGGCACCTTTTTTTTNTGTCGGGCCTAATTTTTTTTGACGTTCTCAGCACCGCCCCTGCTTACAAATATGAAACAAAATTTGTCTTGCTTTTTTTCATACATCTACCGATTCATAATTTTCCTTTTAGTTTTTCTTATATATATTTTTTTTTACATTTCAAAGTTTTCAACATACCTTATGTTAGTTAGTGGACTATCATTTAGTGTTTACCATAGTTTGTATTAGGTCAAACCTGTTGAGTCATTTAGCATGTCTCGCCATTATTTATATAATACTCGACTCATTATTCAGTTATGGGAAATTAACCCTACTGACATGGTATTCACCTGGTTTTTGGGATCTACAACGTCCTGATCATGTTTGTCTTCTCTAGAGGTCGTTATATGGCCTTAATCAGGCATCTCGTGCTTTGTTTCAGCGGTTTGCAAGTTATGCTACTCGTATTGGTTTTTTTCACTGCAGATGCGATTCTTCCTTGTTCATTTATAAACAAGGCTCAAATGTTGCTTATTTACGCCTTTACGTAGATGACATTCTGTTGATTGCTTCTTCTACAACATTCATATAGAGGATTATAGGTTCTTTACATTAGGAATTTTTTATAACTAGTCTTAGTCTACTGTAATATTTTCTAGGCATCTATGTCACTCGGACCACCAAGGGATGTTTCTTTCCCAAGAAAAGTATGCAGATAAGGCTCTTGAGTGCGCTGGTATGCACAAGTTTCATTCGTGCATGGCCTTATTAGTGCGGAGTCCAAGTTAGGAGCTGATGGCACCCCAGATCCTACTCTTTTTTTTTTGGTGCAAATGGTGAATGTTTATATTAATCTCCAATCAAATATTACAAATATAAGAGTAGCACAAGTATTGGACAAACCCAATCTTGGCATTCAACCTGAACATACAACAACCAGCCTAACAAATAACCATCTGTTATCTGATAACAAACCACTAATCATGTCATACTTAGATAATCTCAGACAAAACAGAGTCTCACAGATATATTCATCCACAAAGACAACATTTTCTGCCAATCAACCTCCATCAATTCACCATATTGTGCACCTACCATCTAGCTACATTTCCCCAAATCCACTCTACTAAACCACTCATCCTGCCACCACAGTAGTAAAGTAGAGATGGATTGAGGCTTCACTAGGCACCCATAACCCATCCATGGGGGGGCTCTTCCAAACAGCCTACATTTCCCTCTCTATGAAAGGCTTCAACTGTTTGGAAACACACACCCTCCATGATGACCACCATTCCTCCTGTGATGATGTATTGAGGGGACCAAGAAGGTTCATCTTTCACACCTCTCTATTCCCCCCATCATACATCATCCACCCAGGCTACTTTACCCTTCACAGTGATCACAATCTTTATTATGGTACATCTCACTGAGTTAGACCTCCTTCCTTTCCCCATAAGCTCAATTATTTCCTCCCAAGGCCAAATATTGAGGCATATGGTTACTAGCAAGGTACAGTCACACCAGTGAAACTCCAAGCACAAGATTTGATCCACTGTAGTAGCCTATTGTTCAGTATTCAAAAAAGATCATATTCCAAACACTCCTTCAGCAGTAGTGTATAATGCAAAGTTTGATACTGTCCAGATCCAATTCTGAGGCAACCACCTTTAAGATCATTTATTTCATTTCCTCAATCCAAATGTCTTGTCTCTTCTTGTTCATTTGAACTTGCCACTCCTTACTGACTTTTGCAATTTGAGTAGATTCTTTCACCCTGAAACTAGCCAACTTCAGCCTTACATTATCAATGATAGCTTTAAGTAGCTCTTTATTGCTTCTCTTTTCATCAGAAAACAATCTTTTATTCCTTTCAACCCAAATGTAATACACACTTGCAGCCAGTACCAATCTTCTCACAATACTATTGATAGAATTGTTGCAAGGTAAATCTATCATTCTGCTTATGATAGATTATTTTGGCGTACAAGAAGGTTTCACGTAAACGTAGGGGAAGTGTCTTATATTCTTGGTTACTGTGATTTTTAGCCCAACATAAAGACCAATTGCACATTGGAATATTTCACAAAGTTCAACATTTTGACTCATCAAAGTTTATCGTGTACGTATTTCTGGTCAACGAGTGTAAACTAAGGGCACGTTTGGTAGAGAGAATTTCAGAGAATAGAAATAAAGCAGAGAATATAAATTCAGAGAATAGAAATCAGTAGAGAATTTTGTTCAATTCTAATGTTTGGTAACAACAGAGACTTGATCCGAGAAATGAAAAAAAATATATATATATTTGTTGATTTTTTTTTAAAAATTTATTTTTTCTAAATAACAATTCTAAAAAAATATATTAAAATTTTTTTTTTTATAAATTATTTTTTATTTTTAATTTATTTTTTTTTTAAATTTAATTTTTTTAAAAAACCTTATTTTNAGTCTCACAGATATATTCATCCACAAAGACAACATTTTCTGCCAATCAACCTCCATCAATTCACCATATTGTGCACCTACCATCTAGCTACATTTCCCCAAATCCACTCTACTAAACCACTCATCCTGCCACCACAGTAGTAAAGTAGAGATGGATTGAGGCTTCACTAGGCACCCATAACCCATCCATGGGGGGGCTCTTCCAAACAGCCTACATTTCCCTCTCTATGAAAGGCTTCAACTGTTTGGAAACACACACCCTCCATGATGACCACCATTCCTCCTGTGATGATGTATTGAGGGGACCAAGAAGGTTCATCTTTCACACCTCTCTATTCCCCCCATCATACATCATCCACCCAGGCTACTTTACCCTTCACAGTGATCACAATCTTTATTATGGTACATCTCACTGAGTTAGACCTCCTTCCTTTCCCCATAAGCTCAATTATTTCCTCCCAAGGCCAAATATTGAGGCATATGGTTACTAGCAAGGTACAGTCACACCAGTGAAACTCCAAGCACAAGATTTGATCCACTGTAGTAGCCTATTGTTCAGTATTCAAAAAAGATCATATTCCAAACACTCCTTCAGCAGTAGTGTATAATGCAAAGTTTGATACTGTCCAGATCCAATTCTGAGGCAACCACCTTTAAGATCATTTATTTCATTTCCTCAATCCAAATGTCTTGTCTCTTCTTGTTCATTTGAACTTGCCACTCCTTACTGACTTTTGCAATTTGAGTAGATTCTTTCACCCTGAAACTAGCCAACTTCAGCCTTACATTATCAATGATAGCTTTAAGTAGCTCTTTATTGCTTCTCTTTTCATCAGAAAACAATCTTTTATTCCTTTCAACCCAAATGTAATACACACTTGCAGCCAGTACCAATCTTCTCACAATACTATTGATAGAATTGTTGCAAGGTAAATCTATCATTCTGCTTATGATAGCTTCCCAGTCATCAGTTATGTCCATTAGTTGGCTTTTCTGCTTCAGTTCACTCCATATTTCCACAGCAAATGGGCATTCGAAGAATAAGTGTTTGACTGAATCAGGGCAGTTGCCACACAAAGAACATTTCATATTTCTTTCAGGATACCATTTCAATAATCTTTCTTGTGTTGATAATCTATCATTCATTGCCAGCCACATGATAAAAGAGTGTTTGGGAGTACACTGTGAAAACCATACCAATCCATTCCATTGAACTTTATTACCATATTCCCTCCAGTCCTTCCAAACATTACTAATTGTGAACTTAACCAATTTATTCTCCATAGTTTCCCAAATGGTTACATCCTGGTGCTCTGGATCCAGTCTTGGAACAAGAATATCACTGACCAAATCTCTCTCCCATTGTTGATTAACACTCCATTCATCATTCTCAATCATATCAGATAGTTTGACCTTATCATCAATGTTAACATTAACATTTCCATTCTCTTCAATTGTCTTGAACAGAGGATTAGGACCCCACCATCTATCATGCCAAAAGAATATGCTTTTACCATTCCCCACCTTGTAATGCACATGCTTCACCATTTTCTCTCTCAAATTAAGTATTTGTTTCCATCCACAGCTAGAATTAGGATCACTTGTAACCTTCCAAATGCTTTGACCTTTTAGCTTGCTAGCTTGAATCCACTTGACCCAAACAGATTCTTTATTACATGCTATGTTCCACAAGTGTTTAGACATTAGAACCTCATTCCACTTTTCCAAATCTTTCAGTCCCAAACCACCTTCACACTTAGGCTTGCAAATTTGCTTCCAAGACACTTTAGCTTTGCCTCTCTGAAATTCTCCACTATTCCACAAGAAACCTTTAAACACTTTATTGATATCTTTGACAACTGCTTTAGGTAGCACAAAAACAGATGCCCAATATACTTTATTGAAATTCCCCAGATCCTACTCTTTATTGAAGCCTTGCCTGGGCTTAATAGTACTTCACATTCACTAGATCTGATTTGTCTTATGCGGTTCAGCTGGTTTGTCTCTATATGCATGATGCTCGGGAGCCTCATCTTTCTGCTCGTAAAAGGATTTTATGCTATGTTCGCGGCACTTTGTATTATGGACTTCAGTTGTATTCTTCCTCGACTTCTTCACTGGTTGCTTATTTGGATGCTGATTGGGCAGGTTGCCTTACCACTCGTCATTCTACTTCAGTTTATTGTGTTTTCTTTGGAAAAAATTTACTGTCTTAGTCGTCTAAGCGGAAATCTACTCTGTCTCGCTCTAGTGTCGAGGTTAAGTACCGTGGTGTTGCCAATAATGTGGCTGAGACTTCGTGGTTGCGGAATCTTCTATGAGAGCTCCATTCTCTATTACATTCGGCAATTATTGTTTATTGTGATAATGTCAGTGTGGTAAATTTATCTTCCAATCCCGACTAACATCAATAAACGAAACATATCGAGATTGACATTCACTTTGTTCGAGATTAGGTTGCTATTAGACAGGTTCGCATTTTTCATATGTCTTCACGCTATCGGTATACCAATATTTTCACTAAGGATCTTCCATCTGCCATGCTTAATGAATTTTGGACCGACTTGAGCGTTCTGCCTCCTCTCGCTCTAACTATGAGAGGGTGTCAATGGACTATCATTTAGTGTTTAGCATAGTTTGTATTAGGTCAAAGCTTGTTTAGTCATTTAGCTTGTTTCACCATTATATATATTGTACTCAACTCGTGATTCAATTATTGGAAAATAACCCTTCTTACACCTTACGCTTTGAATTTACTATGAAGTTCAAAAAATAATTATATTCTTATCAACATCTATAAGAGATTAACCATATTGGTTTTGTGAAAATGTTTATAAAACTCTGACAATTACAATTTCTTGTAACTTTTTTATAAGTTTATGTTTTCTGTTAGAAATTGAGGTTAGGGTGTTGATAATTTTGGATATCTTCACGAATTGTGTAAGTTTAAAGTATTTCGATCTTATTGGTGCCTGGGTATAACGAAATTCTTATCGGGATAATTCCAGAAGAACACTTTATTTCTAGGCACAAGAGAACAAAGCAAGACAGAGAGAATTGTGTGAAATTCGTATGTTCAAATGAGACCAAATGCATCTATTTATGTAACTAACGTTTGTGACAGTTATGGCGGTTAAATTCGGTTAGAATCGGTTAAATCCCAAGAGTCACAACTCTTCACCAACAAACATGTTGGTTGGGTTTTGGCTGGAAAAATATGTTAATTCCATTAATACCGATTAACGAAAACCGTTTAATCCCGATAGTCACAACTGCCCCTTGACCCCGCAAGGGGGCGCGACCCCCCTTGACCTCCGCATCTTTGTGTGGGTGAAAACATATTAGCTCAACGAGTGTGCACTTCACACTTCCCTAACTCGTATCCTAGTTTAATACGGAGTATGAAATTTCACTGGTATCTAGTAAATCGCAATTACCTAAAATAATTGATAACACTAAAATCACGAACACTTTGTACATTGATCCCAGTTACAAACAAGTTCATATAAAGAAGTTATCGGTTATAATACCACCGCTGCAGCAACACGCGGTATATTTTACTCGTTTGGAGATTTTTAGGATTCTCATAACTGTGGTTGAGTTTGACATGAACCTATTAGCTATATGCCTCACCTGAATATCGGCTATAGACGTCTTTATCAGCCGGTATCTTCTTTGCAATAGCTATAATCAAGTTGGGCTCATTATTTTCTATCCCTGTTAAGAGATCTTAGCTAGCCCATTTATAAGGATTAAATAAGACTCGAAAAAACTGATATGTTACTTCCGGTCAAGGGATGCCTTTATAAGAACGATTATATTAGATTATTTTATATATGGTTCAGATGATCATGATCAATGTCAAATGTTTGTAAGATGAGAAGGAAAAACAAACGACTATTATAGTGATTTGGACGTTTAAACGTACAATTACGTCTGTAATAACTTCCAATTATTTGGTGTTATCAAATATATAAAATCTTGTCATGGTTACACCAATCATACACGTATCATTATTACACTTGACTTGAATGTTACGATAAACTCAAATTATACTAATGCTACCTATTTTCGGTATTGAATCTCTCAAAATCGAAATATATCAACAGGAAAAAAAATATTTACATCCAATAAACAAAGTAAAAACACATATATCCGTATAAAGCTTGCTACAAATATAACAAGCTAAACCTATAATATCCTTGTCCACTATATATACACAACGGAAATAGGTTTTTATGATTGTATCACAGAAATGGAAAAGTATGAAGATAAACTAATTTTCTCATGGTGTAAATGTAAAAAAGTAAAACTTTGATGTATGAAGTATATGTATTCCTGTTTCTAACTACGAGAATTACGCGAAGGGGTGATCTTGATGACAAGTCCAGGGAAAACATCGTCCGGATCATGTATATGCGGATTTTCTTCAACTATAAACGCGTCACCACACTTATCACTAATCGTATGCAACGTTTCACCTTCTCCAACAACATATATCTCGTCACACGCCTGACCAGCCGTGGGATTCATTTTCTTGATTAAAGAGTTCTCATCCGTAAAAGAACCTAACACGACGAGAAGCACGAGGAATATGAGGCAGTACCATCGTGCTGCATCCGCGTAACACACGGGTGATCTTGATGAAGCCATGATCAAGTAATAAGAAAAGATATGGAGATTAGATAAGTTGGTATGTTTTGGTTTTGGTTGTAGGAATACAAATGAAAGTGGATAAATATTTGTGTTTATATATACACACAAGAATCATGGGATAGTTGAGTTGGGCGTGTATGTGGCGTTAGAGTATTGGTATTGGGTTCAACGACCTTGGCTGCCGTTCTATTTCGGCTTAGTTGACTTAAACTTTTTTTATTTTTGCAACTAGCTAGTACAATTATTGTCTTAACTCTTAAGTGTTGCTATATGTTATTGGATGAGTTGCAATTTGTTATGTTTATACAAAATGTTGTTAAGTAGAACAATTATAAGGCTTATCAAGAATATATAATCATTTGCAGGGTCGGAACCAGAGGCTTCACGGGAACACCATGAATTTTTTCAATATAGTGTTATTTTTTTCAAGAAAATGCCGATTTTTAGTAAATGTATTATAAATGCACCCGATTCATTGGTAATATGTTCATTTATTTATCGTTTTAATGAATTATTCGTTTTCATTCACTTTTTTTTTTTATTATTATATTACGGTTAAAAAAATTTGTGTACTCGGTTATATTTGGTTCTGGTTCCGTCCCTAATCATTTGACAGTTTTTTTCTTTCCTAGATAGTTACATCGTATACGTGTTAAAAATGACATTTATCAGTAATGTGTTTATACGGGTCAGTTGCGATTTGGGCCGAGTTGGATTGGCTTGGTGACTCAAATGTTGCTCCTTATCATCCGGTGAAAAGAAAAACTAAAATGAGAAAAATAAAGATATCTAGCTACACATTTCAAATAAGGGGGATAATTTTACAAAAAGAAGCATTTATTTTCTTAAGTGCATCTGAAATGTGCCGTTGTTTTTTCTTCTCACCATTTTTCTTCGCATTTAATCATAACTCAATTAAAGTAAACAAATAAAGATTGTTAAGCAATTAATAAACACGTGTTATTTAATTAATCAAATCTGTTTGTGTCATATAAAACGGCGTTGCTAATGTAAATCCTATTGACACTATCCAAGTACACCATTCAATATATTTAAGGGTGCGTTTGGTTTATGGGTGCGTTTGGTTTATGGGAATAGAAATGAAGGAATGGATCCCACTCCCAATAAATTGTTTTGTTGGCGGGTTTTATTTTGAGATACGATTCTTCTCATACCCACCAACCATGGTGGGTTTACAAACTCACACTAATTCACATACTTATAGAGATTCCCGTTAACAAATTAAACACGCCCTAAGTGTTTTGATCCATCAACAACTATATCTATTAAAGGTAATTGTTCTCAAAAAATATATATAGCTTGTCTTTGGTCTCTACACTAATTTAAAACTTAGTTTTTACAAAAAAGGAAAAAGTAGCAAGCCATTTAAATTAAAAATATAAATAAATAAATAAATAATAAAATCATGGTGTCAAACATGATGGCTAAGAAGATTAGTAAACCTTTTGGCTAATGGTGCATGCTCGTTCTAAATGGTCCATATCCTAAGTCTTAAAAGGCCACCTATGGTTAATGGAAGTCTTAATCTCTTATTCTCTTCTAGTGTCTAGGTTCAATATTTTCTATAAAAATCAACAATTTGATAAAGAATCATCTTTTTTTATCCGTTTAATAAAAAAGATAGAAGGTGACTAAGATAGTAAGATGATGTTATTTATTTATGTTCGTGTATCGAATATTGATGAGGTGTAAATATAAATTTGACGAGAAAGGATTGCGTGAACTAAATGAGCAGCCTCCTATATAACAAATTGACCAAAAATAGTTTATATTTATCTTCACTCGTCATATGTCTCGTGGTTTTTTGGCCATGTGTTCTGCTTCTTTTTAAGTCCATATCTTTATTTTTCTATATTATCTAATGATTTAATTATATTCGTACGTAACGTAGTAACTGTCAGATGATAAGTGAAGATATCAATCTTCATACGTATTTTCACGATTGGTTGAAACTTTAAAGTAACGTGTGTTAGATATATAACACTGGTTATATATAGACTAAATAAGTAAATAACAAACTTTTTTGTTAGACAAACTAGTTGCTTTATTTTTAAAACAAATATGAAAATCTAAAAAATAAGGGATGTCGAAGACAAGTTGCAGAATGTCAACTCATTAAGGGATGTCGAAGACATGAGTTGTTCATTTAAGGCTTGAAAGCACACAAGTTGCAGAATGTCAACTCATTAAATCATCTATTATTATTATTATTCCATGACGTGAAAATGTATATGATAAGTCTAGTGTATACTGATGAAAACCTAACGTATAATTAAATAACGATGCACATAACATAATGAATATACGAAAATAATACATAGGAGTATAATACAAAGTGTTAAGTGTCAGCAAGGGAATCAATACTTTTCCTCTATTTTATGGAAATATAGAAATATACAGAACGCATTATTTTCCTCGTAGCAGCCGAACGTGTCATAAGATAACGATGTCAAGTAATATCGACAACTTAACATAGTATAGAAAAATAAAAATAAGAACGAATATTATGCTCAGCACGAATGTTAACATGTTTGTAACAAAAAAATAGATATTTAACCAAATTCTTAATTTTCAGTGGTGATTATTGAGTTTAATAAACTAATAGCGTAAAGAACTTGATGTCATCGAAGTTGATTAAAGAATGAGTGGTTATTAATTAAGTTGGAACAAAAGACTAAAAGAAGGAAAAAAACAAAATAAGAGGCAGGTATTATTAGTATAATTACGTGGCTAATAGAAAAAGGTTAATGAATGATCCGATGAAAGTTAGACAAAGTTGTTGTGTCAGGATGGGATCTGGTGCCGACCACATTCGGCCCATTGGCCCAACCAACACTTTAAATTATACGACGTTTTGCTAACTTGTCAGAGCCGTTTTTAGAGAGGAGTGCAAACGATGCGATTGCATAGGTCCACTACTTGACGAAAGCCACAAAATTCTATGCACTTATATTATCTATATACACAATACGAGGCTCGAGGTTAATTAGTTCATGCACTATTGATACATATGTATTTTGTATGTGTGTTTAAGGCCCTCTTTGTGGTAGCGACATGGGGCAACCAAAATCCACGAGACGGTCCTGATTAAAGTTGTTTTGGTCATCTTATGGTTCTGATCAAGACATGAAAAAGGATTGTGTACATTATTTTGGGCAAGTTTCGCCTACATAGTACGTACTTAGCGCATCTGTTATGATAAACCTTTTTAAAGTTTTATAATAGTGTCAAGTCATCCTACATCATTAATTCATAAACCATTTTTTTTTTTTAATCTTTCTCTACTATGTATAAACTTTTTAAAGCTTTATAAAAATCTCATTAAACACTAATGCATTAAATTTAGTAGAAGTTTAAGATGTTAAACATTCTCATTCCACGTAAACATGAAATACATTTCCACTATTGTTAACAACATGATAGACCTCTTCACATTTTTTTAGACCTTTTCATTGACGCTCTTATAATATAAAATTGTAATACATTGTTTTCATTTAGGGTAAATTGCAAATTTGGTCCCTAAAGTAACACGAATGCGCAAGGATCATATCTAGACGATTTTGTTGCAAAAAAGACATTAATGTTTACGTTTTTTTACAAAACAACCACCGAGAGCTACTTTTTGCTAACGTCCGTTATTTATCTCGTTAAGTGCCTCGTCACTGAGGGTATTATTGCCATATCACCGACGGAACACCCTCTCCGCCATTTAACTTCAAGGACAATATTTGCAAATATAACTTAACTTCATTAAATCAACTAGATTATTGAAGTAGGCTTTTACAGAAAACATTAAGTGCCAAAACAACCCCATTTAACTTCCTCTCAAATCGATAATCAACAGTCAAACCCTAGCTTTAAAAAAACCAAAAAATCGACACAACCAAACCAGCTATGGTAAACAATGATAAGGGTAAGTCTTTGTTAATTGAGGGGGAGGAATCATCAGAAAAAGTCATAGGGAAAAGTTTTATTAAATGATGAAGTCTTTGAGGAAGATATGGCTACATTTGGTGATCAAGTTATTCCAAGTATGGTTCGTATAAGAACATAGGGAAGGAGATGAAAGAAGTTATTCTTCAATGCTCGTGGAACAAAACTTACAACGAACCAAATATGGGTGGTAGTGCTGCGATATCTATTCCTACCCTTGGAAGTGGTAACGGAACCGACAATGAGGTAGTTGCAGAGACAAAAAGAGGGAGGGGAAGGCCCAGTAAAAAAAGAGAGAGGGGAAGGAAGAGCATGGGGATCTTGGTATGTTAATGTATTATACTTCATTTATGTGTCATTTTTAATTTGCTTATGTTGGATGCTATGATTTTATGATAGACTTTTATAGGCATCCCCTTTGAGTGGCATGATTGAGTGCCCTGATTGGTAGGTTTAGGATAAACAAAGTATTATGGTTCTAAGTAGGCCGTTAGAATAGGAAATGACGCCAAATTCAATAGAGTTGTAGTGACAATGGGAAATGTAGGAGTGTTTGGCATAGCAGCTGTAGTAGCTTTCGTAGGAGTATTTGGCATAGCAGCTGTGTTGGTTCTGTTGAGACTTTAGGAGTGTTTGTATTGATATTTGAGAGAAAATGCAATTAAGCCTCGATGGAACAGAAGGTTTTCTTCCTTTGTTGGTCATGCCCATGGCAAGATATGAACCTAAGGTAGGATGTTTGCTCATGTGGAAATGTAGTCAACTAGGATNTGTAGGAGTGTTTGGCATAGCAGCTGTAGTAGCTTTCGTAGGAGTATTTGGCATAGCAGCTGTGTTGGTTCTGTTGAGACTTTAGGAGTGTTTGTATTGATATTTGAGAGAAAATGCAATTAAGCCTCGATGGAACAGAAGGTTTTCTTCCTTTGTTGGTCATGCCCATGGCAAGATATGAACCTAAGGTAGGATGTTTGCTCATGTGGAAATGTAGTCAACTAGGATATTTTCTCCATGTTTGCCTAGTCTTATCACTGTTACATAGGTGCTGGTATGATTGTTGGTGATGTTTGAAGTCTATATGGAATTTGTCTTCTCACATTGAGAGTTGTTGATGTAGTAGCTTGTGCAGCGGACTTGGACTTTGTTGCAGCAGCTGTAGTAGCTCTTTAGACTTGATATTTGAATTAAATTGATAAATGTAAATAGTGTGTTAATTTAATTGATCTTGATGTTTGAATCTAAATGGTGGCAGGTTTAATGGGTTATTAGGAAGAAGTGGTGTTCAACATGCACACTAATGGATTATTTGAATTTGGTCCATTGAGGTATGTATAAGGGTCTGTTTCTAAACTTTTTGCCTTTTCTCTATGACATGCATATCTTTACTACTGGTTTGGATCATATGTTAGCACACATTAGGGAAGAAAAATAGGCATTGTTCTTTTGTTTACCTGGCAAATCATTAGAAGAAGGTTTAAAGTTGATTCACACAGAAAATGATGTGCATACATTGTTGGAACTAGGTTGTCGAAGTGGTTCTATAGATTTGTTTGTTGCTCACAAAACCTAGAGGTTATCTAATTATTATTTAAAAAACATTGATTTAGAGGGTGAAGGCGGGGAGGTTGTCGGATGAGTAAAAGAAGATGCTAGCTTGTGGTGCTCTATCACTTCAACTCCTTTTAGGGCTAGATATAATAGGGAGAGAAGTGTACACTTGAAATGAAAGGTTTGTGGGTGATGCTGAAGCTGAATTCGGGAAGAATAAAAAGATTGTAAAGAGGTCTGTGGATAAGGGAAAAAGGAAAAATGGTTGATGAGGATGAGGCTTATAACAGCAAAAAACCAGTTTTACCAAGGCCTAGTGGTATTATCATTAGAGATGGCGGTTCTATGAAGAAGACAACAGGTGTTGGTTCTATAAATGTGGGAGCTAGGGCTGCGGGTTTTTTAGACCAAGAAGTGATGTTAAAATCACTAATTGTGTACTGGGTCTAAGGGCACCAAGATCAATGGGAAACAAGGTGGTGTTATTTTGACTAGGTGAGTCTAATGAATTGTTTAGCAAAATTTTTTGATACATTGCATATGATACTACCCTCATTACATTGCATATTTTGATTGTGCAGGTATAGTTGATCGACTTGTCGGTTCATCCAGTAGAAGCTTTTGAAGTTTTATAAATGGGTTCATCTTCTGGGATTATGTAATGTGTATAAACAAAAACAATTTTAATTTGGTTGTATATTACGTATGTAAATTGGCTAATGTAACTTGAACAATATTACCTCTGTTTTGGATAGACCAAGGGCTGTGGGGAGGTAGTGTGATGGGTTCATCTTTTTGGTACATGCTAAAGGATATTATGTAACTTGAAGTATTACAAATGGGTTAATCTTTAGTAACGGTTCACTCCTATCAATACTCTGTTTTTGCATCAAATTTCTTATACATAATATGTTTGTGTTTGTGTTTTATAGTTCGATTAATACCATTTACATGTTTGTGTTTTTGTTTTATGGTTAGAATTCTGTCATTTTCATGGTTGTGTTTGTCATACAAATTGAAGACTCTATATCGGTAAATACGTAATTGAACACATTCTACAAAGAAAATCGGGATCAAACGACCCCTTACATTCATCAACCATACATGTACAAGATTACGACAGGGAAAATCACAACCCCTATCTGTATCTACATCTACATTTAACATGGGAAGCAAGAACAACAAAAGAAACCACAAGCCCCCAACCCCCTACTACCTACATTCATCATATACAACAAAAGAAACCGTCCCAACCTCCAGAAACTCACCCCCTCACATGAACATTTGCCTCACAGCAAACTCAATCTTCGAAATAATGTTGTCGTTAGTTTGCCTAAGCATCCTCATCAACCCCCTCATCTTTCGCAAATCAACTGTCTGAATCCTCCTAAGCTTGTTCACATTGTATCTTGTAACTCTCGAACCCCTTAAGTTTTGGAGCTCAGCAATTAGGTCCCCTCAATACCGATCATATTAGAAAGCTTTCGGTACCTATTCATCAATTCTTGTGCATGTTGAATGTCTTCCTCAACCTCTCACTGGTAATGGGATAGCATCATTTCCGATATGACAAATGAGTTACAAGCAATCACGAGATCAAGACACCAAGACATGTTACTGGTTAAGGAAATGAGAATTTTTTTTGTTAAGGGTGTGTGTGTTTCTGTTTGTGTGTGTAATGATAGAAGACCTTTGACAATTTTATATGTAAAGATGAAAACTTACTTTGCAAATTTAGCCATTGAAGTCATGTCGCATTGATATCGCAAATTTAGCCGCAATATAATATGTATAAACAGTGAAATGACAATAATACTCTCAGTGACGAGACACTTAACAAGATAAATAACGAAAGTTAGCAAAAAGTTTCTCTCGGTGGCTTTTTGGCAAAAAACGAAAACATTAATGTTTGTTTTGCAATAAAAATCGTTTCGGTGTAATCCTTGCGCATTCGTGTTACTTTAGGGACCAAATTTGTAATTTACCCTTTCATTTAATAAGTAATAGTATGTATTTATGGCAAGATTAAACCAAGGTCAACAAGAGTACAAGACCAATAAATCACTTGATTACGATGACTTGCATTAACGTCAACTACTCTTAACTAACCTTATAAACTATTTCAATATTTTAGTTGAATAGTTAAAAAATGTCGAAACATTGTGAATCATCAAAAATTAGTCATTTAAATGAGTATTCACATTGTGAATCGAAGACTTAAGTTATATTCACATAATAAATTGATAAAACTACATCAAAATTTAATATTCCAACTATTATGATATCATGGATAAGAAGATCTATGAGACAAATTCAACATTTCATATGATTCTTTCTGTCAACCCAATGAGAAAAAAAGGAACCAAACGGAAGACCACAAGCAACAAATAAATTCAAGGATCAAATGAAGACACTTTGACATGTTACATTTTTATCAATCCCAATCCTAGTGTTCGATCTTTTCAAATGGGGATGTGATTTGCACATTCTGCATCTTGATAAATTGGGACAATCAACTGTACAAGCAGTCAAAGCATACCGTAAACATTATACAACTATGCAATGCATAGAGTAGAGTGTCCTAATAAAAAATATGAGTGTGTAAATTCCCTTCCGAATTTTGGCACATGGTTGTTCAATGAAACTAGTTTTAACGCCGGGTCTAGTTTAGGACCACTTTGAATTTGGAAAGATGTTTTGTATCTTGCCCAAAGGCCCAGCCGGTGGTCACACACCATGATATATTTACAAGAGGTCTCAATCAAACTTTACTTGGTACACATGTTTTAAGTGTTTGTAGGTGGTATAAGAAATATTCACAATATATTACATATATATCCTAGTTAAATCTGAGTTAAAGACTCGTTTTTTTTCAAATAACCTGAACATGGAAACATCGTTATTTTAGATTTCACTTGGTTCAAAGAATTCACTTAAAGCAGAAACAAACGTGACAGTTGATGACGAGGCATTCTGTTGTAGGGAAATTTTATATTCGTGATAACAAAAAGTTCCATTTTGACGAGTATGGGAAAAGGAATAACTTCTTCTTTTTCCACTCTACATTTTGCTATTTTTTTACTTTTAATCTACTGCTTTATTATTTTCAAACAATTCACATGTGACATCTCGTTCTATATCCAAACAAGAATACAAAAACTTGTTTAACAACTTATTATTAATTAACATCTTTTTCTTACAGTTATTACTATAAGGTAACAGAATCTAAAAATAACCATTTACATGCACTAATATTCCACGTGTTGCAAATGATCTAATAACAGTATATACACCTAAAAGTTTGAAGTTTATTGAGCATCATGGATTTAAAAGATAAAGCTTGTAACGTCTATTCTCATGTTGGTCACGATGTTGATCACTAAGTCTTTTAGCTTTAGAAGTTATAAACTTGTGAGGTTAGCAGTTAGCACGAAAAACTTCTTTCTAAGATCATTATTATCTGGTACAAAATTGAATACTAAACATGTTGTTGATCATCATAGACTATGACTATACTTGAAAAACCGTCGATTGCAGGCTTTCGATTAACAAAAACGTAATGTAATCATGCATATCTTAGATTAAAATTTTCGACAAAAGGATGAATTTAAAGTTAAGAAGCTCAATAATCTCTATACAAACACATAAAAAATAAGGAAAAAACAAAACTAATATATTACGAATTCAATTCTCCACATCTGTTACATAGGGAGACAATAAATTTACTGGATAATAAAAAAACAAAACATGATCATATATAAACTATGTACCAAGAGAAGAAGGTGTGATCTTGATAACAAGGCCAGGAAAAACATCATCAGGATCATGAATATGAGGGTTTTTCTCAACAATAAACGGGTCGCCACACTTATCACTAATCGTATGCAACGTTTCTCCTTCTCCAACGACATATATCTCATCACACGGTCGTCTACTCAGCACGGGCAGCCTGTTCCCGTCTCCTGATACGACGCCCGTTGTGCTAAGTGAATAGCTAAAGTTTTGATCATCTCTAAACGCACCCGTTAGCATAAGTGTTACTATAGCAATAGCACAATAAAAAGCAAGCGCATCGGCTATTGCTAACGTTGCACGTATCGTTTTAGCTTTCGTATCTTCAGCCATCTTTTGAAATTTGATCTTTACACACACAAGTTATTAAGAAGGTTATGGAAATAACTGAAACGAGTTGCGTCTTGCTTTATAGAGGGAAAAATAGAGGGAGTAGTGGGGAAGACTATTTGGCGTGATGGGGTTGCTTTATTTAAGAATAAAACCGCTTAAGTTGCTATTATAAGTACTTTTGTTTGAGTAGACGATATAATAAAACAACTAAGGTTTTTTTATATATAGAGGCTAACAAGATAAATATTTAGTTTCTGTCGTGTATAAATAGAAAAAGTTAGTTTATGATGACAATCCATAATCGGGTAGAGACATTACAACTTGAAAGAGAAGCATTTGCACATAATTGGAATAAAGTTTTGAACTTGACTATTTATTGAAAAGATTGAAATTGATATATACACCTACTAATATTTATTTTATGCAAAAGTAGATCAATATCAAAAAATAAAAAATAAAATAAAAAATTGTTGTAATTCATTTCTCAAAAAGAAAACAAAAAAAGTTATTAATGTTTAGTTTTACATGTTATTAATGTAACATAAATTTGAGCTAGTTAATGAATATTACATCTTTTAAAAATAGTAAATGTTGTGTTTGACTTAATACTTCATCTAGATGAAAGATGTTCGATTAGTCAAAGGTCTATATAAGTTCTAGTCTTGTTTGGCAT
>LBNU01026478.1:2768-16529 GCA_014162995.1 Artemisia annua | reverse complement strand
AGTTTTACATGTTATTAATGTAACATAAATTTGAGCTAGTTAATGAATATTACATCTTTTAAAAATAGTAAATGTTGTGTTTGACTTAATACTTCATCTAGATGAAAGATGTTCGATTAGTCAAAGGTCTATATAAGTTCTAGTCTTGTTTGGCATGGATATTTTATTTTCAGATTATCAAAGAGCTTGTGTCTTAATGGTATATCATATTCTGTGTGAAGCTTCCAAACTAAATGATTATTGGTATAATTACTGCTTAAAACATGTAAGATAGATTTGTAATGTATATATATTTGAGATAGTTAAAATTGCCGTTCTAAAAAAAAATCATTTTCAGGTTAAGTAATTGTCTAGGAGATTAATGAGAGGCTTTAAATATTTAGTTTGGATATAATCTGTATGAGGTATATAGGAATTTTGTATCCATAATAATTAAGCATTTGCATGTTAATAATAATCTTGCTTGTATGATTAGTCAAAACTTTAATCATGTGTTTGTTCTATCAAAAGTTTGAGCAATGTAACCAATTTCATTTGTGTATCCAATATTATGACATGTCGTATAGGTTTTGTTTCACAGAATTAGGCAGACATCCTGAAGTTTTAAACCAAACCACATCATATCATTGGATTAACCAAACACTAATGACATGTTTTGGCCATTCATTCTAATCGGTTGCCAACTCTATATCTATCCTAGCCAAAATAGCTACTTGATAGGATTATAAGGCATCTATAAATGAAGAAATTATTGTACCTAATTTTTTTTTCAAAAAGGTAATTCTAACTAATTGTTATTATTTAGGTTTGATTACCATATGTTATAAGAGCACTGGGTATCGTGGTGCCGTCGTTCTGGTGTCGTGGGATTTTTTTGCTGCCACGTCAGCAAAAAGTTCCACGGCACCAGAAATCCCGCGGCACCACATTTCAGGGGTATCCGTTGGCACCAGAATTTCTGGTGCCGTCGGCCTTTTTTTTTTTTTTTTTTTTTTTTGATTTAAATTAAAATATACACAATATAAACTAAAATAAACTTCATTAATATTAAAAACAAACATTACATATAAAAAAACAAACATTACATGTAAAAAAATCACACATTACATAAAAAAATAAAGAAAAATACAAACTAATTACTAATAAAGTTCCATAAATGCTCCACAAGGTCTTGTCGAAGGTCGTCGTGAACTTTACGATCTCGAAGTTCTTTATTTTTTCTAATATGTAAATCACATCTTCGATCTAAGTTTCTAGCATGTTCGGGCGTGGAAGACGAATGTCTCTATTAAATTCACTTCGAATCCTTCGTCTTCCAATATCATGTTGTGTAACATTATACAAACAATACATGATTAGTTTCAAAGTGTTGACTTGAAAAGCACGTGCGGGTTGTCGTATAATCCCCCACCGACCTTGTAGGACTCCGAAAGCTCGTTCAATATCTTTTCTAGCACTTTCTTGAACCCTTTTCAAGTTCAATATCTTTTCCGACCTTGCAACACTAAACGTTTTCACAAACACGGACCATGTTGGATAAATGCCGTCGGCTAAATAGTAACCTTTTTTATATGTATGTCCGTTAACTTCAAACGGACATTCCGGAGCTGTACCGGCAAGTTCTTCATCAAATATCGGGGAACCATATAACACATTAAGATCATTATTTGCCCCTGGAACCCCAAAATATGCATGCCAAATCCATAATCTTTGATCCGCAACCGCTTCCAACATAAAGAGTTGGGTATTTATGATCACGTCTTTTGAATTGAGCTTGTAAGGCCTTTGGACAATTTTTCCAATCCCAATGCATACAATCAATACTCCCGAGCATTCCCGGGAGTTTATGTTTTTCTTCATGCAATGCATATATTTTTTCAATGTCATCTGAGGTGGGCTTTCTTAAATACTTCTCATTGTATAAAACATGTATGCATTTAGTAAAGTAATCTAAACATTGTCGTGAACAACGTTCACCAATTTGCAAGTACTCATCAAATTCATCAGGTGCAGTGCCGTACGCCAATTGGCGTATGGCGGATGTGCACTTCAAAACAGCACCAATACTAAACCGCCCGGTAGCATCGTAACGTTGGTGAAAAAATTTAAAGTACTCGGGAAGAGGCTGAACATCATAAGTTAATATATCGTTGAGAATTTTATTAAAAAGTCTAGAGCTCATACGATACCTTCGCCTAAAATTATCTTCGGGATATTTAGGATTAATCTCGGCATTGCCAAAGTAGTCATCGAGTAAACGTTGTTCTGCCTCTTCTCGTTCACGAGGTATGTATGCCCTCGTTTTCTTTTCACCCGATCCCGATCCCTCGGCTTCTTCATACAAAGATACATATTGTTCATACGCCATGTAACTTTGAAGATATCGTTCTCGATCATTAAAAAAAAATCATATATATCGAAATTAGGGTCGTTTAGATTATTTTGGTTAGGATTGTTTGGATTCATGATTGAAAGAAGTAAAGATGTAATAGATTGGAAGTGTGTTTGAAGTATGGAATAATATAGGGTATCTATAAGGTTTATTTGGGGATTAAATTTGTGAATTTAGTTGGGAAAAGTGGGAAAAACGGCTATATAGCCGTTGTATGCAACAGACCAATTTTTCAAAATGCCAAAAAAAGTCCACCATTTCAAGGAAAAAAAAAAAAAAAAATTCACCACGGCGCTGAGCCATGGCCACGGCGCGAGCACCCACGGCGCCACCACCGGTACGGTGCGCCATGGGGTTTTCTCGGCTGGTGGTGATGGCGCCAGCCACAACTCAACCGTACCCCATGCTCTAATGAATATCGATTTAAGATGATCACTCTCCTTAAACGATAACTAATTTTTAACAACTATGAACAACTAAATTAGTTTCTCATTCTTTTTCTTCTATTTACTCCATAATACAAAATTATGGTTAAATACTAAAAAGACGCATGCAACTATCCTAATCTTTAAGAGCAATCTAAAGAACATGGACTCAAAATAACTAAACGTGGGACAAATGAAATAGAGTGACGATTGTCATATATGTACAATTGTTTAAAGCATGAATAAAATGTTTCAATCAATAGTTGGAGTGTGCAAATCACTACTCAATTAAATATGGTGGACCGACCACTTTTTCCTAAATGCATGCAAAATATTGGAGTACCACACTTTCATGACTCCATGCATATATTATCTTCATAGATAATATTTCACTCAGTTGGGTCTTGTTTGGATTTGATCTTTTGACTTCAAGAGTTCAAGCACATATCATGTACACGGCTCATCTAGTCATCTTCATATATACTTTACCATATTAATTCTTTGAAAAAATGATAAGAAACATTCGATCCACGTAACATCACTGCTTGAATTCTTACAAATGTGAATAAATTGAATGTAAATGCACATTAATAATCAAATATCCTATGTATCGAATATACATATTAAGCAACACATGTGTACACGAGTCTAAAAGCAAGTAGTTTTAAGAGAAAAAAAAAAAAAAAAAAAAAAAAAAAAAAAAAAAAAAAAAAAAAAAAAAAAAAAAAGATGATTTAAATGTAATGTAGTGAGAACAATGTTCCATATTCTTTGAAAATTCTTAAAATGTGTTGACTACTCTTGACCATATTTTTTATGTCAATGTTGCAGTTCTCTTAGTATTGTTCAACAAAGCTGCTCTTTCTTCATATAAATTTCCATGTGCCAATGTCATTACTCTTTTCCAGGTTTAACCATCAACTGTTCTCAGTTTTTCATTTTCGAAGTTTACATAATACAATAGGATATCTCAGTCGTACATTGATCTTACGGGTTTAAATTTCTAAACTGATTAATTTTGACTTTTAAAAGGTCAAAACTGACTTTGGTTTTATTTATATCTGTTGTAGATGGTGTGTTCATCAATCCTTCTTTATGTGTTGAGATGTCGAAACATCATCTCTTTTAGAATCAATAGCGAAAACCAGAGCACAAAAAACATCCCGGGGATTTTCATACCACTAGATACATTGATTACAACTCTTCCTCTAGCAATCTCATATTTGCTTTACATGGTACGTGCACTATATCATTTTATTTTCGTAACACGTCCTACTTTTGCTACTCACATTTTTCATAGATTTTGATGTTTGTGAACTTCCTAACAAGAAATAATTACACACATAACTTAAACCCACAACCTTTAGGAACTTGTTTTCATAAGTTTCTTTGTTTTGTCTGTAAAAAGCTGGTTTCAATGGAATCTGTGCGTGGAGTGAGCGTGCCCATGTACACAACGCTTAGACGAACAACTGTGGCTTTTACAATGCTTATGGAGTATGTTTTGGTCCGACAAAAGTATACACGTTACGTCATTGGCAGGTATTGAAAGTTGATGTACATATGAGTACGCTCCAGATATTATCATTCCGGCGAATGAGCACATGTGCATACGGGCTCCAAAACATTTATATGCATTTCTATATAGAATAGTCGAATAGTTAATCACCTAATTGCCTTTGTTGAGCCTCTAGAATGTACAAAAGAAAATTATTTATCTTGTAGCTTGTTGATCAAAGAAGATGATTTCAGTGTAGGGATAATCATACTTGGTGCATTTATAGCTGGAGCTCGGGATTTGTCGTTTGATTCATATGCCTACGCTATAGTTTTCTCAGCCAACTTTTGCACCGCAATATATCTAGCTTCCATATCTCGAATAGGTAGTGCTCTATTTTGTTTCATGACCCTCTCATTCCCATATGACATGTATGTTTTTTTGTTTTTTGTAGGAAAATCTAGTGGCCTAAATAGCTTTGGCCTTATGTGGTGCAAATGGTAAGATTCTCTCTAAAAAACAAATTTACTTCGACATTTGGATACAAAATAAGCATTGTACTTGTGGCATACAGTTTCTGGTTATTAGAGGGCTCCAACAAAATTTGTAGGAAGCCATATCATAACTTAGATGAATTTTGTGAAGAAAGTTTAGAGAGTAATTTTTATATTTTTTTGCCTCAAAATCTAAAGTGTACCTCTTATCTCGTACTCCCCTGTTATTTCCCTTTAGTAATGTACGAGGATTGCGTATATTGAACATGTAGTCTTGATAATTTTGTAGGTTTAATATGTACTCCGGTCTTGTTACTATGGACATGGATATGCGGTGATCTTGAGGTCACAAAAAACTTCCCTCATTTGTCATCTCCTGGATTTCAGGTATGAATTTGTTAAACTAAGTTAATGATTTATGCAAAACCAAAATGATCTTTCAAGTTCATGTAAATTTTCTATTTTCTACTTTATTATCCTGAACTTTTTTACAGGTTGTGATGCTTTTATCATGTGTTATGGCTTTCTTGTTAAATTATGCGGTTTTCTTGAACACTACTCTAAACTCGGCCCTCACACAAACAATTTGTGGGAACTTAAAGGTGTGTAAGTTTTATGATTTTGTGTTAATTGGGACAGACACAAAAGGTATACACGATGTATGCGTTGCTTTATACATCCATTATTTTTTAGTTCAATACTTACTCTGTCACATATGAATTCAAGGCTTTCATGTTTCACCACAATTTCTATCTTTTCACCAAAAAACGTAATGTCTGAACAAAAATGAGACATCTGTAATGTGTATGTACATAGGCACCATTTTTTACATCCTAACATGCCAACTTATTGTTGAAATTTTAGAGCCAAATGTTTAACTCAGTTGCTGTCTTCTGAAAGTTAAAGTATCCCAAAAAAATTCACTTTTCATGACTTAATTCGTGAAAGTCACTAATTAACATTCCAGGACAGAGGTAGTATGCTAGTTAATCCATTAGAAGCTAATTAATGAAGTCTATTATGACTTTTTCTAGGACCTTTTCACAATCGGACTTGGTTGGATTGTCTTCGGTGGTCTCCCATTTGATCTGGTAAGTAACTACTACATTTTGGTTTCAACATGTATACTTTTTACTGAGATGTGGAAGCGCTAGCTCTATGATATACAAAAACTCATGTTTTCATTGTCTAACTCATATAGTTGAATGTGGTGGGTCAATCACTTGGGTTTCTCGGATCCTGTACATACGCCTTCTCCAAAATCAAAGGGTTATAACCCATAACAACAACATGATCTACATGTCACATGTTTCTTGCTACAAAAGGTATACATTAATGCGGTTATACGTGACTTCTAAACTTTGAATCAAGAGCAGTAAAAAAAATCATAAGTTGTTGATTAGTGTATGATTATATTTGGGGATAATTCTCGAAATAGACTAGTTGCCTTGGTGCACATCACTTCCGATACCCTAATTGTTGGTGATCCAAAAGTAGACCGGTTGCGGGCAACTTTCACTGCCAAACCATATGTCGCCACGTGTCCGACATGATTGTACTAAATTTGGGCAACTCTGAGCAGTTGCCCAAAAAGTACACCAGTTGCCCTATGACTCAGCACCTCGTAATCAGTAAAGTCACACTTGTAGCTTGGTTTGAGTTGCCCAACCTGGCAGGGCAACTCGGTTTACGTTCGGATCACCAACAATTAGGGTCTCGGAAGTGATGTGCACAAGGCAATTGGGGTATTTCGGGAATTATCCCTTATATTTATCTATGGACAACTCTTTAGTCCATTTCTAAGACAATAAAAATGAATACATAACTAATGAGGAATGTTTGCTGTTTTGTTTGAAACAGGTACACGTCTAGCTTCACACAACAGATAAAGACAATTTTGCTTGATCACAAACAGATTCAAGTCACAACATGGAAATAACTTTAACTATATTCACTGTTCTATTTGTTCCTTAATGAATCACTGAATGGTTGAATCAACTACGACATATTTTCATATTTTCTTCGTTAGTTCTCTATCTGCATTAGTCTTTTTTCCAATTATTCTCATAATGATTTTAAATTTGTAATAACTCAAAACGTATCCCATGAAAAATACATACTTCTGTCGGGTAAGCGAGTAAATTGTGCAAATGTCAAACTTATTGCAGTATGACCTTTATGGGTTTGGTCTATAGGCTATTGCAAGTTAGGTAATATCTACTTAGCCATTTGTTGTAGTTTGGTTTAGTTCTATATCCATTGTAATACTTGATTTTGCACATCAAATAACTAATCGAATTGATTTAGCATTGGGATATAAGAGAACATCAACCAATTCAGACCACATGGATTGACAACCCTATGATTAGCTGATCAAGAGGTAAATTCTTCGCAACATTTATCTTTGTCAGGGTAATTGCCCGTCGACAACTGGAGTAAAAGTCAGATCGTATCCAATATCATCAAATTGTTTTCATCACTTCTACGTACTTATTTTTCAAGAAATATATTGATCATATCTTATACTAGCTTATAGACCCGTTGACACTGGGTATTTTTTAAAGAGATATAGAAATGAGATGATAAGAAAAAATATTAAAGTCAATTTGTTCCATTTAAAAAATATCAAACAAAGAATGAGACAATGCGGGCATAATGGATTATGTTACAATTACACAAACAAACGTCCAACCTTGGCGTCTTCAAAACTTTTATTTTTTAGTAGCAAAATATGTGTGTGACCGCCTATTGATTTACAACAACATGTAAGTTTGTTACATTTAGAATATGTAACAAATAATGAGAGAATGAGTCAATTATAATATAAGATATTGTTTATGTTGCAATTACACTAACAAACGTCAAAGTTTTGGGTGTCCAATTTTTTTTGTGTTGAGTAACAATAAATGTGAGTTAGATCGTATAGATTTACAACCACTTAATCACTTAATCACTCCTACAACCCGTTTCATTTTAGGTGTTTACCATCTCCTACAACCCATTTCATTTTAGGTATTTACCATGTATTGATGCATGAAGATAAAAGAGACATGGCATACTTTCTAAATCACTTTCCATCAAGCTATTGCAGTTGAATATCTTACGCTTTTATTCAAAATCACTTAATCACTCCTACAACCCGTTTCATTACAGGTAAATATCTTACGCTTATATTCAAAATAACTTAATCACTCCTACAACTCGTTTCATTATAGTTAAATATCTTACGCTTATATTCAAAATCACTTAATCACTCGTACAACCCGTTTCATTTTAGGTGTTTACCATCTCCTACAACCCGTTTCATTTTAGGTGTTTACCATGTATTGATGTATGAACATAAAAGAGACATGACATACCTTTTCACTTTCCATCAAGCTATTGTAGCTGAATATATTACGCTTATATTCAAAATCACTTAATCACTCCTACAACCCGTTTCATACAGTTAAATATCTTGCGCTTATATTTCAAAATCACTTAAGCAATTATACAACCTGTTTCATTGCAGTTAAAATTCTTACACTTATATTTAAAATCACTTAATCACTCCTACAACGCGTTTGATTTTAGGTGTTTACCATCTCCTACAACACGTTTCATTTTAGGTGTTTACCATGTATTGATGCATGAAGATAAAAGAGACATGGCATATCTTCTAAATCATTTTCCATCAAGCTATTGCAGTTGAATATATTATGCTTATATTCAAAATCACTTAATCACTCCTACAACCCGTTTCATACAGTTAAATATCTTGCACTTATATTTCAAAATCACTTAAGCACCTATACAACATGTTTCATTGTAGTTAAATATATCACTTAATCACTCCTACAACCCGTGTAGGACCGTAAATATAACAACTTTATCACACTTATATTGGTTGAGAATTGGTGACTTGATGATATATATGTATGTGTTTTAGAGAGAGAAAGTAGTAAGAGNAAATCTACTTAGCCATTTGTTGTAGTTTGGTTTAGTTCTATATCCATTGTAATACTTGATTTTGCACATCAAATAACTAATCGAATTGATTTAGAATTGGGATATAAGAGAACATCAACCAATTCAGACCACATGGATTGACAGCCCTATGATTAACTGATCAAGAGGTAAATTCTTCGCAACATTTATCTTTGTCAGGGTAATTGCCCGTCTACAACTGGAGTAAAAGTCAGATCGTATCCAATATCATCAAATTGTTTTCATCACTTCTACGTACTTATTTTTCAAGAAATATATTGATCATATCTTATATGTTCCATGTCGTATCAATGGTGTTTGTGCATAGGAGATACACGTATCTGATTCTTTTCATCTAAACGGTGCAAACGTATTGACATTATAGTGTGAAGTAGTTATAAGGACAATGCAAGCAAAGTCAAAATGTAAACATATATTATAATCTTGTTAAGTGGAATACACAAAGACAATGCAGGCAAAAGTTCCTAGATTCATGGAGATATAGAACATATATCATATAACTTATCATATTTGTATATCCATCATTTGAGTCTCTAGCAATTATTCCAATAATTACAATCCGATTTGACCTATGTGCTATGGACGTATATGCAAGCACACGTTTCATACTTGTTTGAGTAATAGCAATGAGATTCCCCAATATTATGCTAAAAATAGTTAGGATTCTAGAAGAAGATGCCATTCATTTGATGAGAAATAAAAAGGAATATAATATCAAAAATTCGAGCGGCCAAAGCTGAAGCAGCTACTTTCGAAGTAAGAAAAAGAAAAGCAACGACGGGAGTAGGAGAGTTAGAGTCGAAAAAAGGATTTAATTTGGCTCCTAACTGATAACAGAATGAAAAACTCCTCTTATTTCTTTTTGATAACCTTCCCCGCGTATGTATAAGACCAAATCCATTCTATTTCTAAAAAAGATTACTAATCCTTAACTTTTCGAGAAATCCTTCATCAGTGTTGTGAATGACTGAATTTTTTTCAATCTTTTCGATCTTGGTTATGTAGGAGCATTTCAGAAAGTAGAACCATCTTATTTGATTCATTCTCAATAGCCATGAGATGATCATCTTAGGGCAGGGGCGGAGACAAGGAGGGGTCACAAGGGGCGCGTGTCCCCCTAGCGNTTAAAGTGTGTCCCCTCGAGCAAATTTTTTTTTGGCTCCGCCCTTGTCTTAGGGTGATCATTTTGTCGACAGATGCTCCTATTACATTTGTAGTCTCTGAAGGATGGGAACCAACTATGTAGCATCTACCCAGAAAATTCAAGTATTATATACGTCATTAGTCTGGTTCTTTGTAGGAACCACCCGTAATAACAAACGTGCAAAACGGATTTGTGACCCTACTTCACCTTAATCGTTATTTGAACAAGTAAAAGTTTTGTCTTTAGTCATAGTGGGGATAGCATTCGCAATCTACCAGTCCGAGTGGGGATAGCATTCACAATCTACCAATTTTTTTTCCTTGTATACCATATAAATCACGGGGCCAGTGGGCCAATGTTCTGTTTCTGTCGTTACAAATTCAATTTTGATTTTATCCAAATGGGCCAAAGAGTATGCACAAATTATCAAAATCCAACATTAGCTTTGTAAAATAAATTTTTAACTAAAGTTTTGTTAAACAATTGGCACCCCAAAAATTACATCCCAGAGGTCTTAATATTCGAATAAATACATTCGCGAATTTAGTAAAATACGCCAATATCTATTTACATTGTTGCTTACCCGAGCTTCTCGGGGGCTCGTGAAACCACTTGGATTGATTACGAGTAACATTTCGAGTCCCTTCGGGTTGTTTCTTTTTGCGCCTACCTTGTTGTGACATACGAGCATGATAAGATAGAATGGCAAAGTCGTTCAAGTCCTGTAAAGGGCTCAAGGCCTTAACAACTTCATCCATAGAGGGACGGGCCTTTGAGTCACGGCTCAAACAATTGTAAGCAATTTGAGAGACCTTTTGGACTCCTTTCACTGAGTAGTTTAGCTCCAACCGAGGATCAACTAATTGATATACTTTTCGCTTATCAGCTAGGTAGGGGCGGGCCCACATAACTAAGTTTTGTTCCCCGCTAGGTCGTTTCTTGTCCATTGATCTCCGACCCGTTAAGATCTCTAGAAGCACAACTCCAAAACTATAAACGTCACTCTTCGATGTCAAGTGTCCTGCGATTATTCAAACCAAATCCTAATTGTTGGAAAACATTCTTTCTTTAGGAAGACTTTTAATAAAACGTGACATACCATTCTATAGTTGTATTATCTAAGTAACCTAACAGGCGGTCCTTTTAGAACTTGTGTACCATGAATTATTAGTAGTACCTGTCATCACGTACTCTGGAGCAGCATAGCCGTATGTCCCGACGACCCTAGTGGAAACATGTGTTTTATCTCCTTGTGGTCCTGCTTTCGCCAGACCGAAATCAGAGAGCTTGGCATTATACTCCTAATGAACAACAAAAAGAAGAAGAAAAAATGGAACGCATTAACATAAATACTTTACTTATAATCATAGAATTCAAGTTTCATTAAATTGTCACAAGAAGATATATTTACTTACAGTATCAAGCAAAATATTAGATGTCTTGAAATCCCTATAAATAATTGGCTCGGTTCCTCCATGGAGAAATGCTAGGCCTTTAGCTGCACCCGTGGCTATTTTGATCCTGTTAGACCAAGGGAGTGGTATGGTTCCTTGAAGACATTTAGCAAACTTACTATAAGCAACTTCACTTTGATTTGTATAAACATATCGTTTTTCTAACATATAGAGCGCAAGAAAATCAAGAACTCTTGATTGGCATAGGCAAAACTTACTTCTGAATAGATGATTTTCAAGGCTTCCACGAGTCATGAACTCGTAAACAAGTAGTCTTTGATCGTCTTCGATGCAATATCCAATGAGCTTAACAAGGTTTGGGTGATGAAGTTGGCCAAGAAAATCAACCTCTGCCTGCAAAAACCAGAAAATAATGTGGGTACCCAACGTTATGTACTTTACGATGTATAGCTAGATCCATTGTGAGCTACCTTGTATAAAAATTTTATGTATCAATGAAATATACCATATAGTCCATCAATAACTATAGCAACCTTTGACAGTTTTCCATTATGAAGTGTACGTACTACCTTCCATTATATTTCTCATTTGCATTAAAAACTCTTATCGATAGTTCATAAATAAGTTGTGCGGTTAAACGTAACCAGATACTCACCACCCATTCTCTATGGCCTTGGAGGCCATCAGGCTTCAAACTCTTTACCGCGACTGTGATACCTGACCCTGGTTTAGCCGGGGCTGTGCCATTTTCCTCAATCCACCCTTTAAAGACAAAGCCAAATCCTCCTTCACCCAATATGCTATCTGGTCTGAAATTTCCAGTCGCCGATTTCAACTCATGGAAAGTAAATTGAAGAAGTTGACATGGTTTCCTATCCGATTGATGATACTCTTGATTTGGATTAGGATTTCGGTCCGAAGAGTTTTGTGGTTCGTTAGGAGCACACATCTCGCGGTTGCTAGCATTCAAGTAACGCGTCTCGGTGGCTAAACAAAAATAAGTCTTTAGTGAACATCATATTAAATCAAACTTATCGATTTTAAAATTACCATCAGAAAGAAGATATCAATTCATTACTTCATGCTATAAGTTTATTAACCAAATAACATTTGTGAAGTATTAATAGCCATCTTTATTTGTAATCACGTAAACAAAATGAAAATGAGACATTATTGATCATCAGACATTTATATTTTCTCACATTATATTGGTAAAATTCATACAAACAAATTAAGCAACCAAAACGAATCCAAACTGTATGCACACATGTTCATGATCATCATCAAAAAGGGTATTATAGTAATTTTAGTTTGCCTAAAGCATAAAGTAATGCACTATCTAAATCATAAAATGATTAATACTTTTCCTTTTAAAACATCCATTATTCTTCTGTCTTTAACTCTTTATGCAAAGTCCCAAAGACATTTATTTGTTCATTGTCATGTAACAAACATTGACAAGTGATGTTACTGTTTTGATCCACTAAACATCATGTTTCTCTATTAACTTAAGGGTATTTCTGTAAATCTACTATAAAATAACAAATCATTATAAATTTGGACAAAAGTTTTGCATAAACAGAAAGAAAAAGACATAACAAAAGCAAACAAGTATAGAGCAATTAACTCAGCAATAACTAACAACTAAAAAACAGTTTATTTGAAAGAAAACAAATAACTCAAACTTAAGATATTTTTATATAAATATATATTAGCAAAAGTTACCTGCTGCATCATAAACAAGACTGGTTCTTGGGAAAGAAGTGGCAGAGTTTCTTCTTAACTCCACAGAAGGCTTACAAGAACCAGTGCTAAGACTTCTCCTTAAAACTGACCAACATCCACACTTATTTTCCATCTTCTCTTTACTAATGTTGTGTTACACTTTTAATCTTTTTTCATGTGTGTGTTCATGATTTAAGAAATCTTAAAAATATGTGTGAACAAAAAGAAAAAAAGATTTACTAACCAATATCCCTTTAACCTTCTTCCAAAAGGGTGTTTAAAGTTCAAGAAAACTTGAAAAGATATAAAAAGATAATGGTTTTTTAAACAAGCTAGGCTCAATAAGATTGGATTTTCTTCATGTGAGTGCTTTTGATTCAAGTAATCTTGAATGAAGTTAGTAAAATAATGAGAGAGATTATTTGTAAGCTACTTGCTTGATATGAAAGAGAGATAGAGATAGATGGGTGGAATTTGTTCTATGTTTTATGTTGTTGGTGTTGGTTGAGTAAAAAAAGATTGTAGAGAAGCATCAATCATGGCCATCATCAAACATTGTGTACAAAAACAACTTTTTTGCCCACCACCTTTTTTTTTGGGTGATGCCTTTCTCTCTCTAATTACCAAAAGGAGGCTAGGAAATGGGACAGTTTTTGGGTGATTTTAAAGCAAACTTAATTA
>LBNU01026476.1:0-18894 GCA_014162995.1 Artemisia annua | reverse complement strand
TTTTGAGACTTTGTCGTTTTCTTCACTTTTATGCTCCAAAAACGTCCGGATATGCATGTTTTCCAGAATTCCTCTCAAAAGTACCTAAAATGACAAAAGGAACGATTTAGGGCAATATTTGATCACATTTATACGAATTAGGGCTTAAATGACCCCCTAAAAGCGTAACACTTTTCGTCTCATCAGTTTTGTCAATTCGTAGCCACCTGAATGAACAAACAAGTTATCTTTAAACGTTGTAAGCCGTTTAAGATATGATAAGACACAACCTTGAAAAATTCCACTGCATCATCAAAGAAGCAACAAATACTCCTCTTCGCCAATAAGAAAATTAATTCGAGCCTTTAAAACCGTTTAAGAACAAATAACCAAACTCCTTGTGTGTGTAAACCAATAACCATTCTGTGTGTGTAATCCAAAATCAATCAAACTCATCTGCTCATAAAATTTCTTGTCGAATTACCATAAAACCCATGTATTCTTGAAGCTTCCCCTCAATCAATTAAATTTTGCAAAACAAAGCTTTCAAGAACCCTTTAATATCGACACAACTACCCTTTCTTGTAATTGAACATGTAAAATCACAGCAGTAGTTAAAAAAATGCAGCAGCAGAGTAATTAATTCAAGCAGCAGTTCACTACAACTAGCAGCAGTATCGAGCAGCAGATTGAAATAAGCTAGCAGCAGAATGAACAGTAAGCGTAGCAGCAGTTTTTAGAAGTAGCAGAATAAAAATCATCGTAGCAGCAGTAGTACAAACGTTGAGAGCTACAATCCAATCTTTGATCAGAATAAAGATACAGGAAATTTATTAGACTCTGATACCACTTGTGATCAATTTACATCATGAAGTTGAGATGTAATTAATTCACCACAATGTTTAAGAACAAAAACCAAACTCCTTGTGTGTGTAAACCAAAACCAATCTGTTAGGACCTAAGTTTATCAACATTTAATCAAGTCTCGGTTATTTCAGTATTTGTAATAGGTTGCTAGAATACTTAACTTATCATGTAAAACGTGTAAAGTCCATTACACGTCCAATGGGCCTTAAGCCCACACGTTTAAGAAAGGAAGGAATAGGGAAGTGTTGCCCTAGCTCCTCTCCTATAAATAGGACTCTCATGTAATCCTATTTCTTGTTGGTTATTTCAATATCATAAAGAAACTCTTGCACTTTTATTCTTCATATTTGATTTAATCAACCAAACTCTATTTCTCATCTTATTTCTATCAAATCAATACTTGTGTTTACAATATGGTGACCTATCAAGTGGCATCAGAGCCAAGGTTATTTCTTTGTTGATTTTGTGGTCGAATCTTGTCAATAGTAGTCATGTGGAAGCTGTTTATACTCTTTTTAAGCTGTCCGTACATCTTTTTAAGCTGTTTGTACAAGTTTTTAAAGCATGCTCAGATCTGTGCTAAAAACATTTTTTATATATACACATCTGGTCATTTCTGTTTTAACAGCTTTATATACAAGATTTATATGTATCATCCATGGTCAAAAGTCAATCTTTCACATCTTGTTGTGTGGGTCTTAACAGTCCAAGTTTACAAACTTATGTAAACATAATTCTTTGTGACTTTTTGAACCAAATCCGTGAAGATTTTTGTGGTCAAAATGGTGGTCTGATAAATACATGGTCAGAAAAAGTAGTCAATGGTCAGAAAACTCATCGAAAAAGCTCATCGGAATCTGGAAATAATAGTCGGAAAATCACCGAAAAAATCGAAACTTCTTGTATAAGAAGTTCTCGAAAGGTACTTGTTATCGAGAAAAATACTGTTTTTTCGAGAACCACAGACCCTAAACTGTCAAAATATTTTTTCTCGATAACTAAAGATTTCGAAAACTTCAACCATGTTCTCGATAAGTCTCTCATTTTCTCGATAAAAGATCTGGAAAAAAAATTTCTCGATAAGTGTCAAAAATTATCGAGAAATTTACAGAAATGGAGATGAAGCAGAAATTGACCCGTAAGACCAAGACCACAAACCAAATACCAAACTACTACTCTTGTGGACTTCAGATTCTTGTCATCACGAGTCCAAGTCATAACCGAACCAAAATGGAATTATAAAAATGACAAGACGAAAATGAAGTAATCACTACCAAAGCCCTTCGACAACACAACAAATCCACAGTTAACATACCACATCAACAACAAATCATCTACATCTCATTCACAAGACTCGAATACAACAGTTAAAACTATCAAATGATCTCAGCTCTATTTCTTTCTTGTTATTCAAAGTTATATCAAGACCTTGCAGGTCCTTCAACCGAAAAAAATTAATCATCATTGATCATATTTTTGAAGCCTAGCTTCATTATATATCCGACACAAAAGACAAGATAGATAAAAATTATGTTATCCTCTTGTCTCGGTTCGTTCTAAGACACAATAAAAACGTGTGAAACAATGGTTTTGATACCTACCATAGACCCTTCAAAGGATCTTGATGCGAGTCTTTGTGGTCGTGGTCTTCGGATTAAAAATGATGGTGAGCTGTTGATTGTGAAGTTCAGTTGATGAAGATGGGATAAAAGATGAGATGAGATTTGGGAGAAATATGTTAAATGTGTTTGTTGGGGGCGGATGAAAGAGTTTTTTAGGGTTATCATATGACACAAACCTTGGGTATGAATATTTTATATCACACCGATTGTGATTGGGTTCAGGCCTTTCATCCGTGTATATGTTTTGGGCCCAAGTTATATGTCATTGGTTGGACCTGGACTTCCGATTGTTCTTGGGCTGAGGATATTGCAAGCTCATATTTTTTGGGCTGAAACGTGTAAACGACATTATTGGGAGGCAAGGATTATATCAAAATTTGGGCTAAAAAGGGTTATTAATATCAAATGTATTTTTAATACATTGTACAATCTTTGATATAATATTTGGTGAAAAGGAGTGGTATTTTTTGGTCATGACAAATTCTTAACGGGGATACGGATACATTTTTTTGACAAGATCGGGAAACCATTATCAAGTTCACATTAAACCGTCAAAAGGCTAGAATTGAGCATTTAACCGCAAGATGTGACTACGGCGATAATTCTTTATTATTTATTTGAGATTGAAGTGGGATTTCACGGGTGCGTGTACTTAGTATCTCAAGATATCGGGGTTGGTTGGATGCAAGATTCTTCGAGATCCTTGTTCGAGCTTTTGTCCGTACAAATGACAGAGACTTGAGTTGTCTAGTTATACCTATGTAAGGAGTTACGTTGTTGTGCTCACAGAGTATAGCTATCACTTTAAAGGAGTTACGTTGTAGTGCTCAAGTGTCACCAAAAGATGTGGATAATTCAAGAGATGTTAATATACAATTAAGGATGGTAGGATGGGTATATGATTTCCTACCTTTATTGAAATTCTCAATATTGGTTCTTAGTCATACTATAGTGCAAGTTTAAGTCACAAGTTTGGGCTATTTTACTTCGCTCTCAAGTTCATAATATTGGGTTCTCTCCATCAGTAGTCACTACAAAAAGCCGTCAGAATGATAATGGGGTCGGTAAAGAGTTGGTTGAGAGAAGTATAAAAGAGTAGAGATGTTATCAGCAGTTGATTCTCACGGGATATTTATGGAACTTCACATATATTCGACCAATTTGGACATACATGGGTTACGCTGCCTTCATTTTCCATTGTAAACATAGTGTGTATGCTTCTGATTCCGTGAAGACATCGTGGGGGAAGATAGAGAGGGTGTTCTTTGAGGTTGCTTGACTTCTTTGCGAAAACCCTCTTCTTTCACGAGTTTTTGCAATCAGGGGGAAGAAATGAGACGGTCAGTGGTTCAAACGTCTTACTTTGGTGTAATCGTCTCAACTTTCACGGGTTGTTTAGTGTGAAGTTACCTACATATGATGTTTTAACCGCATTATGATGCCTCATACACGGTCATATTATCGAGTATTCGTGTAAACACAGGTGATTATTATTCTGATAGACCGCAACAATCAGGGGGAAGAAGTGATATTTCATCTTTCGTAGTTTGTTTGGTATGAAGCATCTACATATGTGAGAAGATCTTGCTGATTTCTTGCATGTTACCCCCGAACGGAGCTTCTGTACTGAGCATAACCGTGATTAGTGACTAGTCAGATTTGCTTGGTGTGGTTTACTGTGTCATCTACAAATTCCGCTGCGTACTCAAAACTTCAAAAGTTAGAAGACTTGTTTACTACATCAAAGTTTCGAATATGCTGAAGACGGTTGTCAGTTTGGGGGGAAGCCGATTCAGAAAATTCGCCAAAAAGAAGTATACGAAGAAGCCGCTAAAGACATGTAGCATGAATTGGGGGGAAGTTAATCCATTTCATGCATATTACATCATTTGCCTACAAGTGTAGAAAAAGTTCTCAAGTCGAGGTACAAGATGAAGACAAAGTGCGTCAACTGTAGTCATCCTCAGCACTTGAAGAGCCGATGATAACCTTTCTTTATTTGTATTTGTACTTGTAGGAAATGTTGTAAGTAATCCCTTATGTCGCCCCATTGGGGGAAGATTGTTAGGACCTAAGTTTATGATCCTAACACGTAAATGGAACGACATTTACGGGATTACATTATCTATCTTGAAAGGCACAAACACATGGACTAGAAGCGTCATTATTGTAAAGTTATATGTTTGTTAGCCTTTATATACCCCTCCATACTTCCATGGAGGGGTGAGACTTTGTGTAATTTACTCTTTCATTTTCATTATCAATAAAACACACCTAGTTTCCCTTCTCTCTCTACTTTCTCTCTCTAACCATGGAAGTCATCTTCTTCCATGTTACCCGACCTCCCGAGTCCACAAATCAACATAAACTACGATCCTATCACAATCAAACCCATCTGCTCATAAAATTCCTTGTCGAATTACCATAAAACCCATGTATTCTTGAAGCTTCTTCCCCTCAAACAATTAAACTTTACAAACCAAAGCTTTTAAGAACCCGTTAATATCGACCAAACTACCCACTCTTTTTGTTGAATATGTAAAATCACAGCAGTTAACAAAAAACGCAGCAGTAGAATTAATTAATTCGAGCAGCAGAGTACCATAAGTAGCAGCAGTTTCGAGCAGTAGAGTTATACATATAGCAGCAGAGTGAAATTAATATGAAGCAGCAGAATAATCAAAGTAGCAGCAGTTTGTAGCAGCAGAATGGAATTTACTCGAGCAGCAGTTTAAAATTTTCTTACTGTTTGCAACTTACTTCTCAAACCAAATCCAAATGGTACGCAGCTCCAAACTTCATGATGAATCGTTATATAATAATCCAGCCCATAAAATTTTGTTATCCACTGACCATGCTCTAATATCTGATTAACCAAAAAATCCACCGTCCCACTAAATTCGTAATTATCATTGACTCACTTTAACAATTAAATACCATCAATCTGAATTGGTACGAGGTTTAACTTGTGAATCAAATCTTCCATTATGCGCAATTTAATGAAGAATATTTAATAACCACCAACCAATTTTATTCCTAATGTACCAGACAACAATATTCATTAGCTTCTGATCCATAATTAATGAGTACGAGGTACAATGAATAACCAGATAACAATTATGATTCTCACCTTGCATATATCTGACCAATTAAAAATTGCACTATCCCTATTCTGACTTTGATCAGTACAAGAATACTTTTTCGTATTATGTCGCCATACAGAAAACTTTGTTGATATACCTTGTCGATTAAAAAAAAATAATAAGAATAATACCTTCGACAATAAATCTGTTTCATTGACAGTAAAACCTTGAATCCTAGATATCACGAGCAACCAGGTTCTGATACCACTTGTTGGATCGTTGTAGCTCGAGGTTGTTTAGACTTCACATCATCTAGGAACACAATAACAATGATAATAACAATATGCAGCGGAATAGAACACATCAAAGTTATTGACAACAAGGTTTTTCCACATCACCTCCAATTATTATTTGATCAGAATAATAACGTGTTGCCTAACTGTAACAGGGATCTAAGACATCTCAGACCTTGAAGGAATACGAACACAAACTAATCTAGTTCTAGGCGTTTATAGTTTACACGCCCTAGAACACACACACACACCTTTACTGTATGCTACATTGTGAAAGACATAATAATAAAACATGTACCTTGCCTCTCTTTATATAATAGAGAGTGCTAGGGTTTACAAAGAGATAAGACTAAATAAATACAGAATATTAGAAAATCATAAGACTAAATAAATACAGAATATTAGAAAATCGTAGTAACATAATAAGAATATTTCCTGTATCTTTATTCTTTGTAGCTTTCTCTCTTTGTCATCTTTAGCCCTTCATGTTTTCACTCTTCTTGTTTTGTCTCATCAAATCTATAAAACCCAACATGCTTAGTCGGTCCACCACTACTAATATGACCGAGAAACCTTAGAATTAGGCAACCTGTTAATGAAGTCCATAGTAACTGATGTGTGATCTGTTAAAATCTAGTCTTAGATTTATATTGAACCGACTTAACCAATAGACTAACACTAACACGCAATGTACCTAATTAGGAATGATAAGTACGGTTCGTTTGCGAGGAGCAAAATGACTAATGCTAAACCTAGTGAAAATACTACTTATAAACTAATCTAAGCACTTAATTAAGGGGGTTTCAATATGAGAGATTGGCACGATTAATTGCGTTAAGTATAAAATAACTAAACGATATATTAAGAGAAGTGATTGGGAGACCTAAAACTTATGCCTAATTTTATGCCTAAATCTATGTGGCAATCATTTATTGGTAATAGCAACCGGGTCCACTTTTCACAACCCACTAAGCTAATGGCACATATGTTAGGCACAAATTAGTAATGTTTTTTAGGTTTCCAAATCTTTTTCCATAATTAAATGCGAGTGTGATCAATAAAGGAAGAATGTGCTAGCAAAGTTCATCCTAATATGTCTTCCTTATTCTTCTACAAGTGCAATGATCTAATGATACTTTCGTTGGTGAATCTAATGCAGGCTAGGACACAGATGGTCATGGTTACTTAGTCCTATGCATATCAACCCTTAACCTGATGGTCACGGTGTTAATAAGTCTCAAACATGTATTAAGCCTATCAACTACTTTATATGATTTATCTCGGTAGACCTAATGGTCATAGTATCTACCTATTCTCTCGTGAATGGTCATCTATAAGAGAACAAATGCTAACTTACTTGTTTTAGTCATAATTCGTCTAACCCTATGGTTTAGTCCACCTCTAGTTGAAATGGCAAGCTAGTAAATGCCCATAACGTCCATGTATTCCTAACCCTAATATCATGATATGGAACATAAATCACAGACTGGTCATCTAGCAATTCATGATCTAGCTATAGACGGCATATAATAAACAAGTAAACGAACGAATCTATCGATAAACATATAAAATATCCAATGAAATTCATTAAATCGAAGTAAACTAAGTCAAATAAACATAGTAGTCATAACTCGGCTAACACCAATGGTGTTAGCCCTAAATCTCAGTAAACATGAACAAAGCATAAATCAAAGATAAACATAAAGAATTCATAGTAAAATAAATACGCAAACCAAATGATAAACAACGTTATAAGTTATGAGATGTTCTCCTCGGATGATACAGTCTTCAATGGCGACTTTCTGCTGTGAAAACGCCTCCTTAGTCGTCTGGAGTGGTGGGAGTGCAAGCCCTAAACCGTTTTAGGGCTTATATTTATAACATGCTGATATCCACCCAAATACGACATATTCCTATATTTGGATACGTCGTATCCATTAAGTAACTTATCCTCCAAAGTCAAACAGAATGTGCAACTCTTCTCAGGCCTCAATACGTCATATCCCAATAATTGGATATATCTGGTGGTAGATCTCTTTTTTCGCTTTCCGTGGCCATTTGAGTATACTAAATCGGAATTTGGATGAAGAAGTTATGACCAAAATAATACTAAAGCAACTTCTAAGGTCATCATGTAAACTTGAGTTCTTCTTTTGGCTTCGTTTCTTCTCTTGATTCTTCTTCGAGCCATCGATACGGCGTATCCACATAAACGGATATGCCATATCTGTATGACCATATTGATACGCATCTGGAATAGTCTTCGACTTGGCCTTTATACGGCGTATCCCCATAACTTGGATACGTCGCGTAATTCAAAGTTGGATTCAACTATGATTTCTTCAAGTGTTGTATACGGCGTATACCCATTAACATGGATACGCTGCATTCTTCTTCTGATCCCGTATTTTCTTCGTTTTTGCTCTAAATGGTATTTTCTTCGTTTTTGCTCTAAATCTTGCCACTTTTAGTGTCTTTTCCACTTTTGCTCTAGCTTTACTAAGATTAAGAAATATGAACGATTAAGTAGCAATTCTTAGATAAAAACATAGTAAATGAGCAATATACACGGAATAAATGATACATAAAATATGTAGTTATTTGATCATATCAGTAACATTATCCCATACTTTGTGAGGCAATTCTAAAGGCTGAAGTAACCCACTTTGTGCTAATGTTGTGCATTAAAACATGTAAGTTTCAATTGTCTACTCAAACCATCCATCAAACTAGACATCTCAACTGCATTCACCAAACACTTCACCTCCTACATCTAACCATGCACAACCCGGAGCCTTATTCGCACCCAATTCCCTTATCAAAACTTCCCAGCATACATGTTTTCCACCTATACATAATATCCAGAACTTCGGGGCCTCAATTTTAACAGTTTCTCGGCAGCAAATTCCCCTAACTCTTTCCTTCCATGTATCCAGTTTCGTCCAATTATAGTGGCCCACATTGCAGGTGTCGATTCATAAGGCATTGTTCTTATATTTCCCCTGCTTTATGTAATAATCCAGCTCTTCCGTAAAGATCAACCAGACAAGAAAGATGCTCCAAACGAGGATTGATATCATATACTGAAGACATGTTTTGGAATAAAGTTTGAACTTATTTAACAATAGTGAAATGACTACAAGCTGCAGAAGAACAACCATTGTCACATGGTCCAGTTTTATGTTTGACACAACAACCATTTCGTCAACCACCTTACGCGCATTATCTAAATCACCACATTTAGCGTACATAAACGTCAATGCGAAACAAATTACGCCCCAAACCCGCATTCATAATCGAATGATGAACCTTTTTCTCGAACCCCAAATCAAATTCTTCAGCACACACCTTAAGAAAAGACGGATACGAAATCCCTATTTTAACCATTTTTCGATATATAAAAACAAACCCTCTTTCAAAAACCCGGCTTCAACATAACTAGAAATAAGTACATTCCAACATAAAGTGTTTCGAAACCGGAAGATATTGATTTGCTTTGTGAGCATAATTAATGTAAACAGTGAAGATAATGATACCAATAAGAGATTAAGATGATGGCATGCTTGGAAGATTAAGATGATTTACAAGAGATAAACGCTTCTTCAAGTAGCATTCGTAAAATACCGTATTTAGAAAATAATAAAACGTAAATGTTTTTTTCCCGTGATTATAATATGTAAATTGACGTAAAAGCTAAACACTTCTTCGAGCAGTGTTTAAGGCTCTTTGCAAAACAAGCTTTTAATCCTGTACCATCGGTTCATATAAAACTGGTTAACACAATACTTTTTTAAGATTTGAAATTGTGAGATATGAACTTAAACCTTTTGTAAGATTGATGTAATATTGGTTCTCACATATTATGTGAATACAAGATTCCATTTCCACTAGAGAAACATGAGACCTTTAAGATAAGATATATAACAAATGTAAATTAAAATTTGAGATCTTCAAAACTAACTACAAGTGCGGGTGATATGCACAAGTGAACAAATCCTTCTTCCGCGCTTGATCTTTAAATGTCATGTTTGCTACAAGCGCAGAGTTTCAAAAAGCCACAGTAGTCGTTTGAACTCACCTAAACGACGGGCTTCCTGAATGCTGATAGCATACGCGGGGATAACAGCAAAAGAAGTGTAAAGAAAGAACCAAAGAAAATCTTGATAGCATATCCAACTGGATTGTGACGAAATTGTTGAGCGCTGCTAGGAGTAGCTAGGGTTGACATTGGTGTAGCAGAAGGTAAGGCTTCAATGACTGCATCGGCTAGGTCAGTGATGAAGGAAGAGGTGCAGCCAAGAGCCGGGACCCGTCCCCAATTTTCAACACCAGATTTGAAGGCCAACTCCTTGTACTCCATATCTATTTCTTCCAGTGTCTCTATGTGCTCACTCACAAAGCTGACAATTCAATATGCAGAACATCAACTCATGTTTAGGTTACAAGATTGAGCAATGCCATAAAATCATAAAATAACTGACAAAATGGCAAGTAAAGGTGGCAATTTTGAATATGGAAATTTTGACTAATTTACTTACGATTGGACTGATTTTGGTTGTATTTATCTCAAATGGGTCATAAACAAATTTCAGCTAAAAGGGAACAGCTTGAAAGTCGCCAAAAGTATATATAAATGCATACAATCTTGTAAATCGTCTGTATTTGAAGATTTATTTGTATAGCAGATTAGCAGTAATAATGTTTTGCAATGATAACAGTAACATGATGACAGACTAACAGTTCTGTATCAGATTAAAAGAAAGATAGTGGGGAGAGGTAGATCTGACAATTTCAAACCAGCATATATGGTAAGGTCAATGCGGGTTCTATTATCGATAAACGGATGAGGTTTTCCCTGTCTGGTTACCCGGGGAGGGCGAGACTTTTTGACTCATTTGTACACGGCCTCACCAGGTTAATCCAGATCATTTCCGACCCTTAACTGGCCACCCCTAAATGTACACGCGTAGCGAGGTTTGAATCCTTGACCTCTTGTAAGAAAACCAAGGATAATAGTAATATGATGACAAACAGTTTTGTATCATATTAAAAGAAAGATAGTGAGAGAGGTAGATTTGGCAATTTCAAACCAGCATATATGGTAAGGATCAACGCGGGTTGTATTATCGATAAACGGATGAGGTTTTCCCTGTCAGGTTACCCGGGGAGGGCGAGACTTTTGACTCATTTGTACGTGGCCTCACCGGGTCACCTAGTGACCCCCAAATGTACACCCCTGGCGAGGTTTGAATCCTTGACCTCTTGTGAGAACACCAACGACCTTACCACTAGGCCATTTCATGGTGGTTGCGGGTTCTATTATCGGTAATAGGTAAAATTCAAAAATATAACAACAAAATAAAAATGGGTCAAATGGGTTAAGGAGGCCAAAATCATGTATTCAATGCTAAGTTGCTAACAACTTTCATATCCTTATATTCATAATTAAACTATTAATATTTTATAGTTGGCATATATGATTCTATTTATTTGTTAATAATTTATCACTAAAAATGCATGCTTTGACCTATTACCCAATCCGGCCGACCGAACTGTTTGTAACCACAACTCATAGATAATGCTATTCTATTACTTACCTAACAGGGACAGCAAGAAGACTCTTCACACCTTCTTGGCCAAGCTCAACAAGTACTTCATCAGTGTACGGTTTCAACCACTGCACAGGCCCAACTCGGCTCTGATATGAACAACCAAAGGACAGAGGTAAGTAATAAAAGAAGACATATCCATTCTTTATTCCAACTCTTTTATCCACCTTCCGGGGAAGGGACATAAGGGTAATTTAAAGATGGACCTACTGAATTACGGCACATAAGGTAAATTTTAATTGCTTAAACAAAACAAGCTCAGAAGTAGAGGTGGCAATTTCAACCCATGAGTTTATTTGGGTTCCTATCTCTAAAGAGTCAGCAGGGTAAGTAAAGAAAAATGGCTTAAAAAAGAAATAGGGGAAAAGTCTCTCAAAGTGTAATTATAATTTATGCACCCTTCCAAATCATTTAATCTATTTTGGTTTACACAACCGCCGTGTTTTGACTCGTTACCCAAAAGCATAAAAACTGCTGACCTGATAAGCCAATCTATGGTTATTGTCAATTCCTCTAGCTTTCAGTTCTTGCATTATCATGTAGATGCATTCCTCCATCTGATCTTTATATGGATCACCAGCATTCACCACATACGTAACTGGTACCCCATGAGCACTGAAAAATATCATAACCTGCAGAATTAAACATACTTTAAGTGAGATATACAGACCTAGCAAACTATAAGTGCTGCTGATCATAGGAATTTAATTTTTTTTTTTTTTTTTTTTTTTTTTTTTTTTTTTTTTTTTTTTTTTTAAACCAAGAAACTTTTATACCTCTTGAGGGGTATCAAAGCTTTGCATCTCCTTTTCAATTAAATCAGCCATGGACTTGATATAACCATCGCGCCGATACCAAGACTTGATAATAGCAACAGGAAGTTTGGATAAAATATTATCTTTCCTGCAAGTGACTCAAATTTATAAGCTTATCGGAGAGCTAAAACAAAAAAATTGCAGAATTCAATTAGTAATTCTATGAAAATAGAGTTTACCTGAAGATGTCGTTGAGTGCACGAATACTTGATCCAGTCGTTGAGATCGAAAACTGAGGGTAAAGAGGCAACACAACAAGCCTCGTGATCCTGTCCTTCTTAATCTGCCATCAATATTAAAATACTTACTAGAGGTGGTAATATAGGTGGGTCGGGGGTTAGGAAGATGGTCAAAACATGTGGCTGACAGGTTGCATTAACCTGCAACCACTTTTCATCCATTTTTGAACTTTTTTTATACAAGATGAGCAAATTAAATATGATCACAAAAGCTATATCATTACTAAAAAGATGTAATTGCGTAGTAACTCAATTAGGAGGTTGTAAAAGTACACTTTGATCAACTTTCGAGTTTCGACCCATTTCCTTAGACGTGTATGAGATAAAGACATACCCTAAATCAACCCTTTTATAACCTGATATGCACCACTAGGGACCACTTAAGATCTGTTAATGGATTGACCTAACTGCCAGGCGAATCGAGATAGGAAGAAAGAACGATTCACGAACACAGCTTGATATCAATTTGATACGAACCTTCCCACACTCGGTTCGTATCATTTATAAGCCAAGTGTAGAACTCACTCCAAAAAGCTAGCTTGAAGGAGGAGGGGACACCTAGACATTATAAACCACCAGCCAATCCCATACTTGGCCGATGTGGGATCGTAACAATACCCCACCCTTGAAGAACCAACGTCCTCGTCGGTCACGGCTATGTTGGTCATGGTTGGCACCCTCTTTGGGTCCAAGCCACCACTCCATAGGCCACCAATCCGAGTGTTGGAACCTCGAAAGGTAGGGCTGTCTCTTATACCAATTGATATGCACCACTAGGGACCACTTAAGATCCGTTAATGGATTGACCTAACTGCCAGGCGAATCGAGATAGGAAGAAAGAACGATTCACGAACACAGCTTGATATCAATTTGATACGAACCTTCCCACACTCGGTTCGTATCATTTATAACCCAAGTGTAGAACTCATTCCAAAAAACTAGCTTGAAGGAGGAGGGGACACCTAGACATTATAAACCACCGGCCAATCCCATACTTGGCCGATGTGGGATCGTAACATAACCAAACTTTAAAATTGCCACGTGACCAATCACACAAAGCTTGTCAAAACATTGAAAAGCTTTTAACAGTCAGTAGATTGTCCCAGGGTATAAAAATAAGATTTCCCGGAAATCAATGAATATTCAGCGCTTGCATAAATGCGTCTAATCTACAAAGTAGAACTAAACTTAGTATCCAGAAACTTAACACTATGCACAAAGAATACTAAAGTGAAAGTGTTACTTGCCTGGTGAGCAGCTTCCTCGGTGAAAGGATGCCAGTAACGCATTGCAACATAAACATTAGCAGATACTTTCTTTGCTTCAAGTTCTGATTTTAGAGCATCAGCCTACAACAAACAGCTATAATCAATTAATCATAAATATGAACTTCAGTATGGAATTGATATCAATTGTCAAAATATAGCGTTGGGGCTTTTATGTATGATGTGTGTGAAAAAAATCTGTTACTTACTCAATGCAAGTTACTTACTCAAGACAAGCTAAGGAGTTCAAAAGTAAATGATATGATGGTTTGTCCTCTATGCAAAAGTGATAGTCCCATTCCCATTTGTTTTTTAAATGCAAATTTACAAATCAAATATGGAGTGCAATTCAGGAAAAGATGGGCTTTTTGAACAAGATTTATGTGTGGGAGAATGTTATTCAAGAGTTGGCCAATAAACCTAATGGAAATAGTATTGGGAGTATAATCAGAAGATTTTGTTTAGCTACAAGTATTTACTTCATATGGCAAGAGAGGAACTATAGGATCTTTAAAGATGAGTGCAGAGACTGGAGCTAATGGGATTAAGGGGGTGTTTGTTTAAGCTTATATGTGGGCTTATGAGCTTATGTGATTTCGGCTTATATAACATAAGCCTTAATTTTGTGGCTTATTTTGAGACTTTATGGGCTTATATAAGATTGTTGAACCCCCAAAGTGTGAAAAAGTCAGTTGCTGTTCAAAAGGTGGAAGATGTATGGGAGATAAAAATTCAGTACTGAGGCAAAAAGTATCTGAGATGATGTTTGGGACAGTATGTTTCTAATTTTCTATATGGTTGTATGTATGAAACTGGATGATTGGTTATGAGAATAAAGGAGTGTTTGGTTCATGGCAGTTTTTTTTTTTTTTTTTGGAACGGCAATTTTTTACAACCTACACCACCTATCTCACATATCTCTGGTGAGGCTTGAACCCACAACCCCTAGGTCCATGGGCCACTCACATACAGCTAGTCCAAGATGGCAGATGGCTAATAGTTTGACTACTTTTCTTACTATCATTGATGAGGGTATCTCGCTGGTGCGTGGCTTGGAGAAAACATTATGAGTGATGGCCTTATCTATGCATAGTTAAGACAAGTAGTCATAAGGTAGTTTCCTGCCATGAAGATTCCACAAGGTAAGTGATATGAATCATATTATATTCCTGTAGATAAGTATTAATATTATTATTAGGTGAGTCTTATTAGATAATGATTAGGAATTAGAAGGAATGGAGTCTTGTTTAGAAATCTATAAATAGGGCATTAGGTATGTAACTTTGATTATGTTGAATGAATGTTAAGTATTGATTTGTTAATCAATCGGGGAGTCGGTTTATCTCACTAATATAAACCATTGGGGGGTTGGTTTATCTCATCAAAATAGACCATTTATCTTGTTAATTGTTATTTTCATCTCTTTTATCGATCCGGTTCATATCAAATTGGTATCAGAGCGGTTCGATTCTAGGGAAACACTGTTCATCGGACTACTGTTCATCACCACTGTTCATCCGAGTCCTGCTTACCGATTCCTCTGTCCTGTTCATCGGGAAAAAAAAGGGAGGTTTTGATTATCTGGAGAGTATCTTTCTTCAAACAACGTGTTTAGAAAAAAGATGTCGAACACGAGCATGGAAATTTGGCTTGCACAGATCCAAGCTATGTTCAAGAGACACCGTTTAGAGATTGAGGAGATTATCGATGCACGCATGGATAATATTATGAACCATATACAAAGTTTAAATAAGAATGATCCCAGTAAAAAAGATAAGGTTGAAGAAGGAACAAGTGCTAAGGAGGCTAAAGAAGGTAGTTACCAGGAGGCTGACAATGTTAAAGACAAGGAGAGTAGCGTCAAGAAGGAGAAGAACAAGCAACCTAAAGTCCGACCAACCAGGGTCCAACCAAAACCACAACTACAGAATAGAGTGGTGAAAGCGGCTGTATTCTGGAAAAAGTTTGTTATCTCAACAAGTCAAACTATAAAAGGTGTTGACGGTATGATTTGTGGTCACTCTTGGGACAAACAGAAAACACAAGCAGCCTGGAAGAAACCTTTTATTGGGCTTAGATTCGGATCTAATGGTGGTTACAATTCAGGGCCTCATTATTGTCAGCCTATAAGACGAGAATCTCAAAGAATGACTTGGGATCCGGGAATCACGATAATTTGAAGCAACACCTTGAGGACAAGGTGTTTTTGGGGGCGGGAGTATTGATATGAATCATATTATATTCCTGTAGATAAGTATTAATATTATTATTAGGTGAGTCTTATTAGATAATGATTAGGAATTAGAAGGAATGGAGTCTTGTTTAGAAATCTATAAATAGGGCATTAGGTATGTAACTTTGATTATGTTGAATGAATGTTAAGTATTGATTTGTTAATCAATCGGGGAGTCGGTTTATCTCACTAATATAAACCATTGGGGGGTTGGTTTATCTCATCAAAATAGACCATTTATCTTGTTAATTGTTATTTTCATCTCTTTTATCGATCCGGTTCATATCAGTAAGATAGTGTGGGATGTTGATGCATACATGGCACAGTTTGGTTCTTATTGCAGCTGGTCATCAACAAGGATTTCATGATGAATTCTGTTAGAATTCTCTTAGCAGAAGATGACGTTCAAGAGACATTCTGCAAAATATGATGGTTATTAACCATTTCTCCGATCTTCTATACTCTTGAAGATTTGAGATTTTCTAATAGTCCATTTCAGTAGATGGCCTTATATCTTGGAATGCTTGAAGCCTGCACTTTTTGAGCTATCATTATCTCTATAATAGGCCTGGACAGGTAATTATTAGTCTTAATGGATAGCTAATCTGTGAAGGTGAATAGCTTTTTCCATAAAGTAGGTTTCCTACTAAGAAGGGTAAATGGACTGGATGGGCAATGCAAGTTGCTAGGAATAGAGAGTCGTGAAAGATGAGACTTCTAGGTCCTAGCATTGCATTGCCATAGGAGGTTTGGATGGTTTCCCATGGGTGTGATCTATCTGCATTAATGATGCCTGTATTCTTCCTGTTTCATGCCTTATCAGTGAGGATGCAGCTACTGCATGTGCATGATTCCTGAAGGTATACAGGCAATGTAGTTAGTGCAGCAGTGTGTATCCTTTGGTGATGTCTGGAAGTGCTATATCCTTCATAATGATGCCTTACATTGGGTCCTCTAGATTACTGAATACAAGAGGAAGCAGTTTGGTGATCTATTTTGGACTCTTTGATAAGGAAATGTAGTTATGAGGATATGGTGTTTGGTGAATTAACTGGTGAATAAGGAATGCTTGACATAGTCCAATTGAAGTCTGATTAGTAGTATCGTATGCTGTTTTGTTCTTGTAGTTCTTGTATTGACTATATGCTGTTGTATGAGTAGCTTGGGTCTGTCCAAACTTACTCTTCTTATTTGTTGTATATGTTCTTGAAGTTTAATTTATATTCATCGGTTTTCANCTATTAGAAAAAACTCCCACGCGTGAGAATTAAGAAACAACATAATAGGTAATCGTCCTTATGTTCGTAACTATCATAATCAGCTAATAACATGAATATCTTTACCAAGAATGAACAACTAATGGATATTATTCATATTAATGAAGCATTAATGATGTTACCTGCTCATCTGTTATCTTTCTCAAAGGTGAACCACCTCCAATGGAGGCATACGCTTCCTTACTTTTCCGTGCCCGTAATACAGATATAAGTTGTGCTAAAGGACGTTGTAGGAAACGAAACAACCTCGGAAGACGGATAATATCCTGTACCAAACGCTAACTTGTAAGCATGACGAAACAATTTAAAACCAAACTGACATTAATTTTTTTATATGAAATAAAAATTTGTAATAATACACATACAGGATCTGCAAATAAGTTATACAAAAAGGGTCGAACATCATGAAGCGTATCCGGGCCTCCAAGATTCAAGAGTAGTACTCCAACTCGTTCCTCCTTGACATGTGAACGGGATTCAGCATCACTTAAAGGATATGTGCATACCCCAACAGAACAAAATGTTTTTCCAGCTAACCCTTTACTCTGAATAGGACAAATTAATTTTAAATTCTGGAGGCTGCAATAAGGAACTTCAAGCTTCCTATGAAACCACACACTGGCAAAAGAAAATCAAATTTCCGGTTATAATAAATTCATAATTAACAATTTAACATGAAACAAATATGAAAAGTCTAACGACATATCACATATCTCAATTGAATGTTGAGGAGACTCCAGACTAAGGTAATGGACTGATGGGGGTCTCATATAAAACTAAACGTTTATTAATCAAACAGGAACCATCCAGAACCATAATGTTCCATGTGCTAATTCTCCCAAAACGATGGCATGATCAAAAGCCTGTATAGCGAACCAAGTGACCATTATGGATGGTTGAAACATTTTTCCTTGGAGACTATTGCGGGAAAATGAAGCCAGATAGAATGTTAACGAAGTCAAGAGGCAATTATCATATAGTCGATGGTTGCGGTTTGGAGGCAGCTAAAATGAGTGTGTGTACGTTGACCTCACAGTTACTTAATATCTATAACTAAAGAGAGAACAACTAGTGCAGCAGTGCCAAACACTCCTACAACCAATGCAGCAGTGCCAAACACTCCTATAAGTCCAAGCAGACTTAGACTTATCATTGCAGGTGCAGTTAGAGACGATGTACAAGGGTTATTTAAAGAGATTACAAAAAGATACTACTAAACTTGCTTAACATACTCTCTAAAGCTGCTCAACATTAAGACTGATACCTATGGACGAAGAAGCTATTAAGGGACATATAGTGAGGGGGGCCGCGGCGCAGCCCAATTTGCCTCGGACGCCTAGTGTTATAAAAATTATAGGTTTAGGGGTTAAATTAGTTGTGGTTACAAAGCAATCTTCCGATTCCGGCTCCCGCAACAATAAATTCGGCCGCCCCTCCCAACCCTCCCCCCCCAAAATAAAATGTTCAAGTTCCGTCTATGACTGATACACATACAACACTGTATGCAACTGACATAAACTGTTACATTGAATTTAAGACATTGATTAAGTAGCAGCTTCATTTCTTTGGAGGTGTTGCAGCTCTTTGTAAGCTCTGAACTTGTGGCTGTTGC
>LBNU01026472.1:62059-90164 GCA_014162995.1 Artemisia annua | reverse complement strand
GATCGTTCTATCTCTTTACTTGCATGTTTTACATATTATGTTTAGTTTACATATTGTCTTTGAGTTGGTCAAAGTGTTTCAATTCACATCTTAAAGTAAAACGTCAAGTATATCTTTGATTAAAACGGATAGTTTTCAAAAGATAATTAACGTAAAAAGCGGTAAACTATTCAACCCCCCTTCTAGTTTTCCACAGTGTGTTCCCCATAAGATAATCTAGTTGGGCTAGAGTAACAAAATTTCACCCAACGTAAAATAGCAGGACAACAAAGGCGAACCTCCTGAAGCATAACCTTGCCCATCCACCAAATTGAAGCATTTTTTAAATCTACCAACAACATTAAAAGATCCACATTATTTCACGGTCTTCAATCAACCAACTGACAGCATGAAGAATAGCCTCCCCTCCCCCAGATATCCTAACACCGAACCATAGATCATTTAAATAACCATCCAAAGAATATCCTATCGTAGCAGCACTAACCTTGAAAACTAAACGCCTCTAAACGGTCTCTACAGCAATAGAACGGGTACTACCTCCCGGCTTGACCAGCGGTGTGAGAGGAGCACTAGCAATATACTAACCCAACGCCCTGGGGCATTTACATCAAGAAAGATATTCACTACTTGGGTGATAAAAGTGACCACATCAGAAATAGCTACAACAACATCACTAAAACAATCCAAAAGGTGTTGGGTACGCAAATTATCTTGACTTTAATACCTATCGAGAGGAAAACTCTTAATCATATCAAGAACCATAGCAGGAGATGCAATGAGGCGATGATGATCAATAGGTATATACATGTGGCAAATAGGGACTAGGGAGCAGGTTTGAAAAGGTGCTTAACCTTTACAGTCCTCAAGAGTAAATTCATTATAAGGAGTAACACCAGAAGAAAAAAGAAGGTTGATAGCCGCAGTATAATGACCATCACAAATCTGCCTCTTACACTGCTTGACATTACGCTCACCAAGTTCATTTTTTTTATAAAGGGTTTCTCTGGTAAATTTATTATTCCCAAAAACAATTAAGTACAACGAATCTGGGTGAATCTCACATCTCAGCCCAAAACTAGGCGAAAACAAATGCACCAACTGTACTTCAAACCTAAAGTATCAAAAGAATGACATGCCACTCTTATGAGACCTACTGCAAATTCTATCTAAGTCGACCACGATGGGGAGGATTCGGCCAAAGCCTATCTCACAAGCTGCGAACTACCACCAGGCATACCTCAAGATCGAATGACATTAGTCATATACTCTTCCTCCTGGCGTTGATGCAGACGTACACTCGAGATTACTCCTCAGGCAAAAGTGGCGTTGACGCTTATTATTATTATTATTATTATTATTATTATTATTATTATTATGTAATGAAAAACATACTATCGTTAAAACAAACTTTATTTTGCAACTATAACATGAACATTTTTGCACGTGATGCATTCGCAAACGAATATATCTCGTTTATTACAATTTTATTAATCGAATAAGACCCTTTTTAGTGCTAGAAAAAGAACATTGACATATTAATTGAATTTTGGAAAAAAGAAAGCTTAAATTTTATTAGGGGCTAATGACACCAAAATGTATTATAGTTGTCACTCATTTCTTTTATATGTATCGAACAATTTTTTTTGCTATTATATATATTAAACTTGATTGTTTTGGCAATTTTGTGTACTTTACGACTATTTTGCCCCTCATTTTATTAACATGGGAGGGGCAAAATGGTCATAAAGTACACAAAAATGCCCAAAGAATCAAGTTTAGTACATAGAATAGCAAAAAAATTATTCGATACATATAAAAAAAAATAAGTGACAACTATGATATATTTAGAGGTCATTAGCCCATTTTATAGTGTTAGAAAATGTTTACAATTTATTATAATTTTATAGGTTTTAAAACTATGTTTACAATTTATACTGATGTTTTTAAAATCTTAATAAATANCAAAATGTATTATAGTTGTCACTCATTTCTTTTATATGTATCGAACAATTTTTTTTGCTATTATATATATTAAACTTGATTGTTTTGGCAATTTTGTGTACTTTACGACTATTTTGCCCCTCATTTTATTAACATGGGAGGGGCAAAATGGTCATAAAGTACACAAAAATGCCCAAAGAATCAAGTTTAGTACATAGAATAGCAAAAAAATTATTCGATACATATAAAAAAAAATAAGTGACAACTATGATATATTTAGAGGTCATTAGCCCATTTTATAGTGTTAGAAAATGTTTACAATTTATTATAATTTTATAGGTTTTAAAACTATGTTTACAATTTATACTGATGTTTTTAAAATCTTAATAAATAATTTGGATTTCTAATTTATTTAGCTTTGGGGAAAACTAAAATATAGAAATAACGAGTAATTAAAACCCGTGTGTTGCACAGGGTCTGTATGTAAGTGTTGATAGTGTATTCTTCGGCTATATCTAAGTTGTGATGGTATCACATTATTCACACCTTTTCTAAGTATGAGTTACATTTAAAATAGTTTATTGATATTTATATGTAGGTTTTAAATATGTATAAGTTACGCATATTATTTTTTGCACATGTGCTTATAAAATAAGCAAAATGTTATCAACATTTATATTGAGTCCGTGTGCAACAACAAAATCGATATATTATATTTTTATTATTATGGTAATTATATCTTATAATATTTAAATTATATCATATATTTGAATAGTCAGTAATGCCCGTGCGTTGCACATGAGCTGTATAGAAGTTTTCATAGCGTAATATTCAGCATTTATTTTCGTCATTTTATATTTAAGTTGTCATGGTATCACACATTTTCTAAACTTTACACATATTTAATTTGGCTCGTATTTTCGTCATTATATACATAAGTTTCATGGTAGCATACATTTTCTAAGCATGATACGTATTTAAAACCCATGCGTTGCACATGTGTTGTATATAAGTGTTCATAGCATAATCTTCGGCACTTATTTTCGTCATTATATATCTAAGTTATGATGGTATCACACCTTTTCTAAGCATGACACACATTTAAAATAGTTTATTGACATGTAATCTTCGGCACTTATTTTCGTCATTAAATATCTTTATTGTGATGGTATCACACATTTTCTAAGCATGAGTCATTGAGACCCGTGAGTTGCACACGGGCTGTATCTAAGGCCCCGTTTGGTTCACTGTAATCGGACGTAATTCGATGTAATTGTAATTAGATTACATTACGTAGGGTGTTTGGTTTGCATAATAGATGTAATTGTAATTCAAATTACATTACGTGGCCTGTTTGGTTTGTAATGTAATTGTAATTCGATCTTTCCAATTACATCAAGGGAGGAAATTGAGATTACATAGCAAGTTGGATGGAAAGTTTTGAATTACGTTGTAATTCAGTATTTTATAATTCAAAACATCAGTATTAATAAAATATTATTATTATTATTATTATTATTATTATTATTATTATTATTATTATTATTATTATTATTAAAAAATATTTATTATTATTATTATTATTATTATTATTATTATTATTATTATTATTATTATTATTATTATTATTATTATTATATTGTATTATTTTACTATAATTATTATTATTATTCTTATATTATTATTTATTATTTAATAAATATTATTATGATTATTATTATTATTTATTATTTAATGAATAATAATATTATTAAATTAACTATTATTTAATAAATAATAATAATATTATTTTATTATTATTAATTTTATTAATAATACTATTATTATTATTATTATTATTATTATTATTATTATTATTATTTTATTTTATTATTTTATTATTATTTTATAAATTATTAGTTAATAACTATTATTATTAAATTATTTATTATTTAATAAATAATATTATTATTATTTATTATTAATATTTTATTCTGAATAATAATATTTTATATTATTATTATTATTGTTATTATTATTATTATTTCTGAATTACATTACGTTGCGAGTCAAACAAACACAATAGCAGATTTCATCAATTACAATTACAACACATTACAATTGCAACACATTACAATTCTTTGAATTACAATTCATTCAAATTACAATTCCTTCTAAAGATTACAATTCCTTCAAAAACATTCTGTGAACCAAACGCGGCCTAAGTGTTCATAGCACATTGGTTGTATATAAGTGTTCATAGCGTAATCTTCGACACTTATTTTCATCATTATATATCTAAGTTGTGATGGTATCATACCTTTTCTAAGCATGACACACATTTAAAATAGTTTATTGACATTAAAAGAGTATATGTGAAGAGACTTTTTTCAAAATGTTACATTTAAAAGAGTCTCTTCACATGTAATTTTTTAATATGTATAAGTTATATAAATTATTTTAAATGTGAAGCGGTGACATTAATGTTGGAGACCTTTGATATTCTTCCCCGTGCGATGCACACAGGTTGGATCTAATTGTTTTTTGCGTAATGTTCGACACTAATTTTCGGTTCATGTTGGAAACTCTCATTTTTTTGTGAAGGACGGACTTCGTTGGTCAATAAGTTTCTTAGTTGTAATGTTGTTACCACAACTTTTGTTTGCTTGACATTAAAATTGTTGGTGCCTTTTTTTTGCCACCTTGGGTTGAGGTTGAGTCAAAAAAGTCAAAATCATGATATACACAATGTGTTATACTTGAATAAATGATGCCAAGTTAATCTATATGCTATTATTACGGAAATATGGGGCAATACAATTAATCCATTCAAAGCAAATAATAGAGTACATCAATTTGCAACAACCAAAGGTCTTAGTATTTTAACTATATTATACACTATTACAACTAACAAAGATTTCTCTATTTGAATTAAATCACAAAATATTCCGATTTTGATTCACGGTTTCGAATAAAGAACTTTTATAACTTTTAGCCAAAGTCAAATAGAGGAAAAAGAAACGATGTCTAAGCTATAGATAAATAATGATAAACGTTTTGTGAGATGATTTACACAATATTTTTGGGGTTGCCTCTGGACCCGTGCGATGCACACGTCTTTACAAAAATGCCATAGCCCGTGCGGTGGACAATGCAAGGATTTTAGATATGAATTTTAAGTTTTGGTAACGGAAGTTTACTTCTCCTTTACTTCAAGTGATTCCATTTTTTGCAATCAAATAGATATTTTACCCTATTTTTGCGCCAAGGCTTTTGATATATAACTATTGCACCTAATTAATCTTTAACAAATCCACGAACACATCATAAATTCTAGATCCAAATATCTCACATTTATATATAAACTTGTCAATCTCACACTAAACACGCAAATCCTATTTTTTCATGGACCAAATTGCTTGTCCATCACTTGTTTGACAGCTCACCCATAAATCCACAAATACAACCTTCACCAAATGAAAATAATAATAATTCATACTACTCCGTATATAAGACCACCAAAAAACATAAAACTAAACCTCTTGCTATAATTATTCAATAAAGTAAAACTATGTAATATTTGAAAAAAGCATATTCTACATAGTACGACACTCCCTTCCAATCTGAGCACCTCTCCTTCATGTTATAGTCAGGTGACTTCAAAGAGGCAAGAAGACCACGACCAAGACCATGGCTTCATGGTCCTTTGGAGGGCTCGGGTAGGTTCGACACGTTTTTAGGTTTTGGTTTTTGTCTTGAACGAATTAAAGAGAGAAAATAACACGCTTGTTATATTTCTTATCTTTTATATTCGGATATTTAAGAAGTAAGCTTCAAAAATGGAACGATGATGATTTCCTCTTTTGTTTATATGACAACGGCTTCAAGATCGATCGTGTATGAGTCTTGAGGCGTGGTTTCATTTGGTGGTTGGGGTATTAGGTTTTTTTTATGTTCATGAGATGGTGATGTGTATTTTTTTTTAATGGGGAAAAAATACAATATGGAGATGCAGAGGCAATCCCGGTGTTATTTATAGGTAAATAAGTTGTGTAACTTACAAAGATATGAAAGGATTATACATATGAAGAGGCTATGTTTCATAATTGCACAATTATGTAGGTAGTTCCTTGAGTTGCCGAAATTCAATATATCATGTTTAGGTCATATGTACTTACCACTTAAGCATAAAATTGAAACCAATGTACTTACAATCAATGCATGGGACATTTATTAACCCCTTTACATTTATAAGACTACTTAGTCTTTTATTATATATGATGTTGAAACAAAGTATAAAATTGCTTATAATTTGATTTAAAAAAAAAATCTTTAGGTATTCGAAAGCGTGTGTGGTCTCGTGTGGACACGTACATATACTCCAAAACTTATAATTGAACTAAAAACAAATTATGTCGTTATAGGTGCAATATAAACATGTATTTCGCTTGTCCCCTTTTCTCATTCATCAAATAAAACGCGCCTTACAATTAATGTTGCCCACAAGAATTCAATCCATATCAAAATATCAACTTATTATAAAGAGAAAAAAATAAATTAACTACAAAAGAAAACATAAACTATAAACTTTGAGAGATGATTTAGATTAAATTTAAGATATGAGCATTGTAACACAGAAATATATTGAAGGGAACCGCGCGTAAGCAATTTCAACAATTTGCACGTACAAAGAATTTAAACCAGTATTCTAGATCGATGCCTTTATGGACATGCTTAAAATTTAAATAGACATCTAAGCTCAAGCCATCTATAGTCAGTTGTCTATGTATAGTAGGCATTAAACATTATTACTTAGCATTCGGTTAACAACTGATTTTTTGGACTAACCATTGTTGACTATTCAATACGTGCAACTTGCACTGTCTTTCAGTTTTATAACACGCTAGCTTAAGACATGTTACTAAAAATATAAGCTTTCATTATTAGTAAGTTTCATTTTGTTAAAAGAGTTTAAGATAGCTTTGTTGACTGTCTTTTATTTTAAAACGTCAAATAACTATCTCATACTACGTAATATATATACCACAAAATACAAATCTACGTTACATGTCTTAGACATTGTTATAATAATTTTTATATGTATTTCATTAAAAGTGAATCATATAGTAACGTTTTTGTTACAAGAATTTACACATATATCATGTATTTAATTTGCTCCAAGCACTGTCACAAATAGATCAATTACACATTCGGTACACACCGAAATAATTTATGTTATCTATATCCTTGATAGACATTATGATACACACGACATACACTTTCTTTGAAATAGCTATATATTTACTTATTGCAATATTGAAAGAAATGGTCCATCCACCATTACTTATACATTGAGGTCCATCCTACACATTTCTATGATACCATGTATTTTTGTTACAAGGACTCCATTACATCACAAAAAACATTCTTCATAGGGAACCATATCAATTCTTTCTCCCAATGGTAAAAGAACCCAAATCAAAACTTTCAAAATCAAACCATCTATCAATTAATATTTAGCCTTTTATAAAGCTCACCCACCTTTGTGTGCATATATGGCATATACATGTCATCAAGATACAAAAAGGCATGTGAAATGTAGCGTGTATTTGTTAGCAAGATTATTTATAAGGCCATGTTTGAGTTGGATGATTAATAAAGCATTGTTATTATTTCCACATTCAAGGCTATCATATATCTTTGTGGGTTTCTTTTTATTTGCAAAATTTTATAACCGGCCATTATCATATTTGTTACAATGGTTATTACTGAAACTTAAAGTTAACGGGCACTTTTTATCTCATAGACTCATACTTTTTTTTTCCTTCTCTTGGTATCAATGTGACATTTTAATTTCGAAAATTAGTGCCGAAATACTGGATACAAATTTAAAGGGATACAAGAGAAGGCTTGCACATTTATGAATTGTAGTTTTATCTTGTAAGAGTACGTTTTTAGAAAGTTAAGAATTAGAACACAAAAGATAACAGCTCATAAGATGATTAGTTTGTTTTCTGTTAGCAGTTCAAAAAAAAAAGGTTTGTTTTCTGTAAGATATTTTTCATATCTATGGTTAGAAAAAAATGGAAAAAGTTGGCATTAATGACCTGGATGGATGAGACCAAATAAATGATGATTTTGGTATAATTGTGCTATTTGATTAACCTATGATAGAGACTTGTGATGGAGAGAGAGAAAGAGATGAAGTAGTTCAGCATCATAAACACCCTATTTTAAACGAGTCTTACACAATTACACATCTACCTTGAATGGCACCACCAGGCAAACATTCATTACATTGAAAAATCCAAAATTATCTTTGAACAAAATAAGAGATCTACTGCTTTAATTTGATACTGACTACATCTTTAATCTAAAGGTTATACATTGACTTGATATTGAGTTTAATGTCCAACATATTGGTGTTAACTAAATAAAAATATATGTTTTTATACTAGTGATATGAGGACAAATCTCATATACGTATCATAGTTTGTGAAAGAATACCGTCATTAAGAACAAGAAAACCGCTCTTAGATCTCACATCGCCCTATCATTGATGTGCTTTCATTTGGTATGTCAACGGCTTCTTTCCTTTCAGACACGACGACACTCATCTAATTAGAGTTGATCAGGAGGTTTCTTATATATTAGAATGTGTTATCTAGCTACTTAGCTAGAGGAATGAATCAACTTGAGAAATGTATATGCGTTGTTAGCCGTTTTTCTATAAAAATATGTGTTACATATATGGTTTATGTCTTGATCATTTTACGTAGAAAAATAAATTAACTTGCTGTAATTTCTTTAGGCACTAGTAATTTGTCAATCGTCATAAGTCATAACTGTATTTAATCATACAATCTTCAAATGATCTTGAATAAAACCTATTAAAGTAGTCAAATTGTAGGCAATTTTAACTAATTAGAAGCTTTCAAGAATCTTTTGAACTATTAAAATATGTTGGTTCAAGAAATTGTTTTCCCCAACCTTTCTAATATTGTAAAATGGAAATTACTAGTATATATTATATATGTTTGCATGTGATTCTCGGAGAGAGCTCATTCCAAGAAAGTTTCTATAGCATTTTTAACACGTAAATTTCGTGTTAAGAGCATGGACCATATCATCGAAATGATCACATGCATGGATGCTATGTACCAAATGTTTATGGTAAAGATAGGTTACTTGTAATACTAATTTCTGATGTTTCTATGATCTATTAATGCATTTAGCTAATATGATTTACGCGCTAATTAACACTTAGACTCGCTTCGAAGGATTATTTTAAATTTTCCAATTGGAACTAAACAACATCCACGTTCCCTTAAAGTTCTGAGTTTACAATGGGTGTCAAGACGCATTTCTTAAGGTGAACAAGCAGTCTATGTTAATTCAGTGCTAAACTTAGCTTTACTATGGTATTATGTTTAAAGACAAAGTGTAAGTACATATAGAGTCCCCAATCCCTAAACCGATCCCCTATATGGCGATTTCCTATAATCCCTAAACCACTTGCGATCGCAAAAAAAATATATATATAAATCGTTCTTCAATTATTTATTTTTTGTGATTCGTTTGTTTGGGTTAATCACAATCGTTAGTTTGGTTTCGATCTATTGTTCTTCAGTATATCATTGTTATTGGATCGAATTTGTTGCTATGGGTTGACTTTGTTCGATTACTGCTTATAAACCCTAAGCGATTAGGGTTTTATCTTTTACGTATTGTTTGCATATGTTCTTCTTTGTTTGAGGTATTCTGTTCGTGGGTATTAGGGAGATGAGTAATACGCATCAGTCGCAGGGTAACGAGCATAAGCTCTCATATGCTTCGATGTTTAAAACAAACAATGCTTTCAAATCAGTAAACATATGTGAGCTCCGTAATGAGGAGCGAGTGGAAGGAGCCCACGTTACAATTCCTTTAAAAGAGATTGAGGATGTTTCAGCTAGGTTTGCTAATACTCTGTATGGGTATTTTATTGGGAAGAGGCTTGCTTTCCCTATAGTAGAGAACTATGTTAAGAATACATGGGCAAAGTTTGGGTTGGAACGTGTTATGTTGAATAATGGATTCTTTTTGTTTCAATTCTCTACTAAGGAGGGTATGGATAAAGTGTTAGAGGCGGGGCCATGGCTGATTCGTTCGATGCCTATTTTCCTAAGTGTTTGGTCCCCTAATACTACGCTTGCTAAAGAGGAAGTTACTGCAGCACCCGTATGGCTGAAATTACTTAATGTTCCAATTGTTGCTTATACGGAGGTTGGGTTAAGCTTGATTACGACTCAAATTGGTAAGCCTATTATGTTAGATTCCTATACTAGCTCTATGTGTGTTAAGTCTTGGGGTCAGAATTCATATGCTCGTGCTCTTGTTGAAGTTTCATCTCTCGACGAGTTATTGGATCATGTGGTTGTGGCTATTCCATTCTCTAATGGGCAAGGTCATTCGTTGGTGCGTGTTGATATTGAATATGAATGGAAGCCGCCTCGTTGTACTTCATGTAAAATTTTTGATCATATTGATGCTGCATGCCCTAAGAATGTTAAACAACATAGTGTTCAGAATAATGGTGATGAGGAAGGATTTGTAGAAGCTACCAAACGAAAAGGTAAGGGTAAAGGGCCCACTCAGGTTATTGATGGAGTTCGTTTTTCGAAACCGAGGGTCACATTGAATTATCGTTGGCAGCCAGTTTCGAAAAAGAAAGTGGGTTCCGATGGAGCGTCGTCTTCAAAAGGTAATGGTACTAACAACAATGCTAGTGGTCCTAATATGCATGCTGCGCAAGATCCGGTTAATCAAGCGAAAAGTGATGTGCATACTTCTAATAAGTATATTCATGATGATCTAAGTGATATCGTCACTAAGAATCCATTTGGTTCGCTTATGGATGAGGTGACCAATTCTGAAATGGGGCCTGAGGTTGGGGTGACACAAGGGGAGCAAAGCAGTCATGTTATGGAGATTGATAGTGACAATGAGGTTGATGAGTCTATTGAGGTTGGTAAACCAAGTACCCCTATCGTCGAGAAAATTGATAAGCTTGAAAAGCTCATTATTGATGGGATAGGAACGCTTGTGGATGATAATGGGAAACCTGTTCCGGTGGTTGAGGGGATTAAGAAGGGTAATCCTTTCTCTAAGGTAGGTAATGTGGTTGTATCTGATAGTGATGATGAGGTTCTTGAGCCAGACGATCCTATGAGTAGTTACCTGTCATCAGCTGGAGGACAAAACGAGCTTGAAGGTTATTTTTCTGATGATTACGCTGCCCAGGTTCTTGATTTACCTGGGCAATTGGAGGAATTTAACAAGATGTTTGATTTTAAGGTCCAAGGCAAGTCGAGGAAGTAATATGCGATGTTGATTCGTGCATGTTTTTTCTTTCATGGTTGTTCTAGTTTTTCGTAGCTAGTTGTTCATTTATGGCATGTCATAAATGTTATAGTGGTTGTTCAAGCGTTTGCTTGAGGTTAATGTGGTACCTCAGCCACATTCCATTGTATTTTAAAAGTTTATTTGGTTAATATATTTTACCAGGGTGGAGATCCCTTTACCCAAAATAAGTACATATATACAGTATGCGGTATATATACCAAGTATATATTTAGTATAGAAACGAGCTGTCTCTCTAAAGGTATAGTAATCACGTGTGCTCATTTATTTTTGTACCATTTTTTTCTATCAATTACAGTATTTTTGTACAATTTGACTAGTAAAATGATCAGCATATAAACACATACAGATGTTGTTTAATACTATATGAATCAGAACTTTTTGTCAACTTGTGACAGATTATTTTACGTGAAGCCTTGAGAAAATGTGCAAATTAATTAGGGAGACAGGCATCCCCTTTGAGAAAGGTTCGAAGCATTGGAGTCGACGCAACAGAAGGGAAAAGGAAGAATGGGCATATCTAGGAATAAATAATTTATCAATTCGTGATGACTATACCTTTTCTATTTTGTTTTTTGTTTTCCTTTCAAAACCCCTTAAATATACTTGCGTACAATTTGTTTTGTTTGACCGGGTTTGCACTCATTAGGTCTATTGTTTTACGACAATTCACCGATTACAAATATACTATCAAGAAGCTAAAAACAAAAAAGTTTATTGCATCGTGCTTAATTTATATAAGCAAGTTTCACACCAATGACCTCTTGTATGTAGTTTCGTGACCTTTTAAGCGCTAATCAGATAGTAGGCACACTAAATTAGTTTTAAGTTTTAACAATGTCCACAGATCCATCTAAACCTGCACCAGAATTCAAGAACTACGATTTGGCCTGGCCTATTTGAAGCATGGTAACTTAGACAGGAAAACCTACATTTTATCTATCCACATGTTCCATGCTGAAAGATTTGATGAATATGACGTTGAAGAAATTGTCACTCACAAGTGGATGATCAGGGTAATCAAGTTTGAAAAGTTCAATGAAGAAGAATGGATGTCCATTCAGCACTGGAATGATCCAAGGAGAAAAATGGTATACAAAATGAAGCAAAGGTTATGCAATGTTAATGGGGAAGAAATGAATTCAATTCAAGACCAAGGAAGTAGCTGATATAAAGACTGAATTTTACTGCGGGTACCAATACATAACAGAGATAAAAGTGATCAGAACAGATGACAAAGAGTACACGTTCTCATAATCCGACTACAAGTACTTGAATTTGAATGAAATAGAAGATTTGTACCCGCTTTGCATTCAAAAGAAGTTGGATCAATTTCAATGCACACTCCTTGACACATTGGTGGTTTATTTAGAAGTAGTGTTATCCTTGCAAGAGTTCGCAACTTTCAACTGGGTGAAGTGTACTAGCCTAGCTAGTCATCCTTAATTGCTTATGATTATGATCTCTATTAAACTATTCTAATGCTTCAAGTGGGGCGGACATATATTTCTAGGTTCATATGGTCAATTTCCCTAGCCTATCTCCCCAGAATCCTGCCGAGAACCAAAGGCACTACCCTCTGTAAATAAGCCGACGTATGGTAGACTAGTTTGAGTCACTAAGTACCACTTCATGCTAGATTTATCCTTGTATGGTCTGGCCTCTCGGATATTAGACTATACTCTAATTACTTAAGTTTATCCAACCCTAAGAGTGGTCCTATGGTCAATTTGCACACAAAGAAAATGGCTAGTTGTCATCCCAACCATTTTTCTCGCAACCCAACTACGCTAGGCTCCGATGGTCAATTCTCCTAGCATACCAGGTATTACCGGTTCTTTTAAACTACCGCAACTAAAGGATCTATGATAAACTAAGCATACACAAACTAGAAGCATTATGAAAAGTACGAAAACATAATCAAAACAATAAAGAAATCATAACTAGGCTAGCACCAAAGGTGATTAGCCGATCATATTAATAATAACACTTAAATCAATGTTTAAATAAGACATGAATTCGAAATGTAAATGAAACAATGAAAGCTAAAACTTATGGTGTTGTAAGCGCGATCTCTCCCTTGGAATAGCTCTGTATGCTGCCGTAGAATGCCTCTCTAAATACTCCCTTCGACCTCTGACTTGTTGTTGTGAGAAAGTTATGTCAAATGCAGAATTTAGGGTTGCATTTATAGGCCCGACACTGCTACAACGTAACTCTATGAGTTGGTTAAGCCGTAGCTAGTGTAATCGTAAAACGATCTTATCCAAAAGCAATGGTTACAGCATAGTTGATGAAATTAGTTATGTCGTATCTTCATTTAGGGTTTCATTTACGTCATGTCTTCAAGTGTGGCTACGCCGTAGCTTAATATCTTGGTCTTGGATCACCTACAGTGTCATTGCTACGCCGTAACTTAATAATATCTTGGTTACGGCGTAGTCTTCATCACTAGGAATAAGTCTGAAATAGTTACGGCGTAACAAAGGATTATGGTTACACCGTAGTCCTTGGTCCGTGTTGACTTTAGTCATCATATTTGAATTTCTAGCTACGGCGTAATGGAGAGTGTAAGTTACGCCGCAGCTTTCTTCATCATACTATAGTTGTGTAACTTTTGCGAGTTCTTTCCAAATTCCGTGTCTCTTTAGCTCCTATGCTCATTTGTAACCTGGATACAAAATATAATGAAATCAAAGTATATATCCTAATAATAAGTACACATAATGAGCATAATAGGGGAAAATTAACACTTAAATATCATGACTATTTGATGTCATCACTATGTATAAGTGTAAATACCCTTTACCACAAGGTAAGGGTGTGGCTTGGTATTTTGGTTTCATAATAGAAGTGTTGCACCTTTTTCTTTCACCTTTCTACCTCGCTACTCTTTTTAATCTTCTATATCATATTTTTGTGATTTGATAACAATATGCAGTGACCTACAAAGCTTATATACTTGACCATGACGAGGCCTGATATAGCTTATGTTGTTCATTGCCTTAGTTAGTTCATGCATGTTTCTTATTAGTCTCATCTAAGATTTGCTTTTAAGGTTTTGAGATATATAAATAGTTCTCCAGGAACTGGTATTTCTTTTAACTATTGTGAGAACTTGAGTCTATTTGTTTTTGTTAATTTAGACTGGGCTAAGTGTAAAATTACAAGAAATTCTGTTACGGGCTATGTTGGATTTCTTCAAAATAGTATTGTTAGATGTGAGGTGACACGGATTTGAATAGTGTTAGATGTAAGGTGACGTGGATTATGAAATTTCGGGATGAGCTAAATGTTAAAGTGGAACTCCTTGTTCCTATATGCTGTGATAGTAGCTATACTATCCAAATTGTTGCAAATACTGTCTTTCAGGAGAGGACTAAGCACTTTGAGATAGATTTGTATTTTCTAACAGAAAAAGTATCTGTGGGTTTGATTAAAACTTGTAAAATTAAAACTAAGGATAAAGTGGCAGATTTCTTTGCCAAGGGTGTTGAAGTAAAAGATCACAAGCAGTCTGTGGTAAACTACGTCTTTTAGATCTTTATCACAAGTAAACTTAAGATAGGGGTGTTAAAATGGTTAAATTTTTTCTGTAAGTTTACTTGTGACACAGACTCTTGGTGGAACATTTGGAACTCAAAGGGTAAGAAAGGTAATTTGTTTCATACTATGGTTTTGTTTAAATAACTTTTTTTTTGGTTCTTGTCTATTTTTATATTGTCTGGTTGGTGTAGATGACAAGTTTCGAAAGTGTGTGGATGCCCTAGGAGTTGCAGTATCTATAGATTAAGATAACACATTATTATGATATCTTTCACACAGTCTTATTGTTTTCTCTCTTTTTCTTGTACCGAATCTGTTAGGGTTTGTAATATGGTGATTATAGTTTTGTCAAGTTAAGTCTCGTACGTTTATTTTCATCGAGTCGTTAAAACATCTCACCTGCTATGAGGTATTGATATCAGTTTTATAAAAAAAAATAAAAAAAAATAAAAGGAAGGTTGGTTGAGTGAATCGTTTTGTCTTGTCGTTTGTGTGTTTGATTTCATGAATCTGATAAGATTTTCAAAAACATCGATAACCTTGTATTATAGTTATTTATTACTAGGGATGGAACTTGAACGTTGTTGGGGCCAACTTGAATAATATTTAATTTATATACACTATGCTGAAATTTTTGTATTACAAGACTAAAACGATAAATAAAAATGAATAAAACTAAAACCATAAATAAAAGGGTATAAAATGTATATGGGATCAAAAAAATTTGGAATGGCCACAACCCCCTCGGCCCCTTCTAAGTTCCCGTCCCTGTTTATTGCATGTATATATTTCACCCTTATTATTTTTACTACTATTATTGTGAAGTTAAAACAAATAGAACACCCTACAGACACACCTCTAATCTTGATTTGTGAAGTGGTTTTAGGATATGCTATATTTGACTTGAATCCATGTTCCTTTTTTAGGCCTAAAAAGCACCTGCTGAGTTAAATGGCAGTGTGATGGTTTTAGCAACCAGAAAGTGTTCTTTCCCTTTGACAGTAGCCAAAAGTATACCAAAACCCTAATAACAAAAAAGCAACAAACTTATCATCAAAATCCCAAATTTGCCCCTCATTTAGGTCCCAACATCAACCAACACATTGTTAATGTACATGATTAAAGTGTTTTTACAACACTAAAGATCAAGTCAATGTTATTTTTGGGTAAAAATACTGAGCCAAATAAAGTAATGCAGTAAATAAGAGACATGTAAGTAACAACATTGAATTCATTGCACAACACAATAAATTCTTTGCCAGAAGGTTTCAGAGGGAACAACTAGTTACTCTAATAAAAATGTAAATCGTTCTAATCACTTGTACACTATGCATTACAACTTATAATTTGATATTTCAAACCTAGAAAAAAAGAGCCTCTAATGAAACAAAGGAAAACAGTAAATTGCATCCATGACCCTCTTCACCATTTCTAGCCTGTACCCTCATGCTGAAAAAGCTAAAAGCTTTGCTACCATTAATTCTAATTCAGAATGTAACCAAAAAAATAATAATAATAATACTAACAACCAAAAACAACAAAATTAAAAAAAGAATCAACATTAGCAAAGCTCTTTTAGGTACCAAGACTGTCTTTGTGATCACTTATCCAAACTGATTATTTGATTGTTTATAAGTGAAATAAGTTGTTTTGACGGAAGTTGTTTAGTCAAAACAGCTTATTTCAAAAATAAAAAATAAACAGTTTTAGCTAGTAACAAATCTCAAACACCTCCATATAATTTGAATTTGAACTTATTTAACTAATTATGTAGAGGGTTTGGACCTGTATGAATTATTCGTTTATCTTGATCAAACACACTTCCTTCTGGTCCAGGTGCACTTATTGGTGGTGAAACAGTTGCATGGAAGAACTCATGTAGTTGTGTAGTCTTGAACAACATAGCTTTTCTGCTAGATGATACATAACTCGAACTCCGGTCTTGGTGATGATGTGCTGATAAAGGTTGCAAATGAGTGAGAATTAAGATGACCCATATGATGAAAAGTTGATATCTTGGATTATAATCACTTGCTATTCTTCTTGCTCTTGGAGTTGATGTTTTCCTTGAAGAAACTTGAACCATTTTGGAAGCCGCTAAGAGTAAGAGCGAGATCTTTGACTTGCACAAAGTGAGGAGATATTGAGTGTCTTATTATTATGTTAAAAGACAAAAACACTTTTGAGTGTGAGAGTGTGTGTGTGTGTGGGTGATGGGGTGGGGGTGTTAGAGGATTCAGTGTGAAGCTTTTAGTATAATCTTCTTCTTGTTTTCCTTATCTTATGGGTCGAAGTCACATGATCATGACCCTTGATTCCTGGAACCTTCTTATATATATCTTATTTCTGGTTCTGAATCTTTGAACTTTGCACCTTTTTATTTGACTTGGTTTAATAAATATACTACCTAAACTCCTACAACCATATCTTTTGGCATCTTTAACTATGTTTGAATGTCATTAAGTTAAACTGTATATATTGGTCGGTAGTTATCCAAGTAACATGCTCGATGACTATAACCTTAAATGTGTGGCATGTTGGTGGGGTTTGGAATAGAGGCCAAAGTTTAAACTTCATAAGCAGTGATTTTAAGGTCAGTTTACATATGGTAATTTTATTGGTTTATGTGAAAAGATATGATTATTTTGCAAAAAAAAATTGTTACGGCCTCAAAGTGAGCAGACATTCTTCTCAAAATGGACCATGCCAATATGGTCGTATTATGTTAAATGAACATTTACATTGCATTCTACATATGGTCCTTAAGAAGAGACGTATACAAAATGGACCACGCCAATATATTTTCGATATTTTTAAAGTTTATACATGTTTTCCATGTTCCTATTTTGTCGTGTAATTAAATAGTTGCATTGTCTTTTTTTCGTTTTGAGACAAATAATAGAAAAGGAAGAAAACGTACACTTTGTTTTTGGTTTTTATTAGAGAAAAGAGTTTCGTGTTTTAGAGAATATAGCTTTTCCGAGTTGAAGAGAAGAAATACTACAATATGATTTCGTGTAATCGAGTTGATAAAAAGAAGTAAAATGTAGTGTGGTAAAGACAATAATATCAATTCCAATTTGGATAGGAAAGATACTAACAATTCTGCAAATATACATTTCTAGCATAAAAATGTAAATTTGAATATACTAGCTGTTGTTTGGTACGTAACTGTAAAAGCTATTTAACTTTACGTTTTTTTCTGAATCTTCCTATTCAAGAAAATTTGAACAGATAAAAAATTACCCAGAAATTTAAGTAAAATAAACAATTTTATATTGTGAAAAGCAATATATTATTTCGAGATAGTGGAGTGGGACTGTCCAATATTAATAGCTCCGGTCCCGAAATGGAATATTAAAAAACCCGTAAAATATTATAAATTCAGGTTTTGCCCATTTTTTATGAAGTTTCTAAATCATATATTAATAAGAAACTTTTTATTTCTATACGATTTTCAACATATATGGTCATTGTTAAAAGCGCTTATAAAGCTGCATATTATTGGGTCAAAAAGGTATTAGTGTAGTTAATGATATATGACAGTCGTAATAATAAATTATGTTTGGTACGTGCATGGCTCCCGATTACGAGCATGAATATAGATTGCAAAAGTTTATAGGAATGTAATTTGTTAAATCGTCGAAACTAATATCAAGCTAGATACATGTTTTATGCATATTTGTATTCATGAATAAATTGCATATATGAAATGTAAGCATCTGATTATTTTTTTGAACATCGGTACGGTATTATTAAAAAGCGCGCACCAAGAACTCAAGAAGTAGCTTGAGGAACAAAGTATCTGGTATTAGCTTTATCGTTTAATCCAATAATGATAGGTATCATTTTATGTAGTTGCACATCTTTTACTCCACGTAGGACTTATCTTATAAGCAGCCATATGAACAAGAGATCATATATAGTCAACACTCAAGAGAGATGAAAAAAAGAAACACAGCTTTTGTTGGTTGTAATGTACTGTAACGATTGTAAGCAAACCATTTAGATGCCAAAGCAAGTTGAACATCTTACTTAGAACATTATATGATAAAACTGGTATATTGCAGTTTAAAGAAATAATCATGAACGGAGTATTAAGTTGTGCATTGCTTGATAAAAACAAAAACAAAAAACAGTTATTGCATAAGCTTTTGGCCGTAAAATTTTATGTAAAGATGGAGATCATATTATTTTTACTTATGGATAAAATTATTCAAGTCCTGTATGTCCACTTTACAAAACTATATGTACATTTTTTTTGAGCAAACTATATGTACATTAGAAAGTGGAGACTTCAAACCTTGTTACAGTATATGTCATATATCTTTGAAGACGTACCTTTGTATCCAATGTGATTTACTTGCAGAATTAAGATTGTTTAGCCGCAAATCCAACTCGTGTTTATATTACTTGAAGATCACTAAATTACATACAACTAGTTTTTTTTTTTTTTTTTTTTTTGAAAGGTGAGTTTCAGTAACTGGGATAGCAGCTGCGTACCCACAGTTGGGCATTGGCGCCCGACTAGAGCCCCCCGAAGAGCTCACAGACAATCGACCCGATGGGAGGAAAACCTCCAACACAAGCCGCGCCTAAGGCACGACACTTAAATGTTGGAGTAAACATACAACTAGTTGAGTTTATTTTATTAGTCTTTTTACATTTTATTCAATGCTTGTCAAAACTTTTATGTTTATCCTTTAAAAAAAAAAAAAAAAAAAAAAAAAAAAAAAAAAAAACCGTTTTATGTTTATAAAATAATCGAACCCAAGAGTTTACTAGGAATGCACCAACTGAGTCGCAGGTGGTGAGCCAAGTTGGGCGTGTACTAGACCTTTTTCACCATGTCAGCTGCCAAGACTGTGTACCCCACAAATTACCCCCAAGCTGCCGACATCCAGTTGTCCATACAAATCGATAGTCAATGACTGAATATTGGCTGACTGGCCTTTTCAGAACACAACTGTATAAAATGTGTTTTAGAATGACAAATGAATATACTATATGCATACACACAAATAGATGAATAAATATGTGTATTATGCATGTAAAAAGTAGAGGTGGCCATTTCCCGGTTCTTTCAAAACCGGTTCTGATTTCAAACCGGTTCTTGTTCCTGGTCAAAGTCAACGAACCAGTTCCGGTTCTAAACCGGTTCAGTTTTTTTCGGATCTGGGATGTAAAAAACCGGGACCGGTATAACCGGTTCCTTGGAAAAACCGGTAGAACCGGTTCCTAAAAACCGGTGCTAAAACCTTAACAGTGGCATGCAATTTTCTTGATTTCGGGTTTTAACCGTTAGAACCGGTTTGTCTACTGTCTAAAACCGGTGCTAAAAGAGTTTTATGGAAGAACCGGTGCTAAAAGAGTGCTAAAACCTTAACAGGGTGCTAAAACCGGTGCTAAAAGAGCCTTGCGACATAGCCATTGGAACCGATTTGGAAACCGGTTTTGGAACCAGTTTAAAAACCGGTTTGGAACCGGTTCTAACGGCTAAAAGGTGGAATCAGCGGTTTTTGGAAGAACCGAACCGGTTCTTGGAAGAACCGGTCTTGACCAGTTTTGGTTTCAGATTTTTTTCGGTTCCGGTTTCAGAACCGGTTTTTTCGGCTAGCTCTAGTAAAAAGGGAGGATGATCAGATAAAATTACACTGTTAGTCCCTGTGGTTATGGTCAAATCCCTATTCTCGTCCCTATTTTTTTTTCTTGCATGATTGATCCTTATCTTGAAACTATGTAATACCATTGATCCTTATCGCTAGCGATAAGGACCAATGATGTTACATATTTTAACGGAAGAATTTGAAAGTTAGTGATAAAGATCAATGGTGTTACATAGTTTCAAGATAAGGATCAATCATGCAAGAAAAAAATTAAGGACGAGAATAGGGATTTGACCCAAACCACAAAGGACGAATAGTGTAATTTACTCAAAAACAATTTGTGCATAAAAGCTTTAACATGTTTAAAGAGAGCTAAAATTGACACTAGTGAACAGCTAAAGTTTATAATAATATGACTATGTTTGGCGCAAAGCTTTTTGGAGCTTTTTGGGGCGATGAGCGGTGAGCAATGAGCTTTTTTATTTTTAGTGTTCGTTTGGCATGAGAGCTGTGAGCTTTGCTATATTTTAGGAAAGCTCATTTTTCCAATGCTTCTTTATGAAGCGGTGAGCAGTGAGCTGCCACAACTCACTGCTCACCGCTCACAGCTACTACTCACTGGTACTGCTCACAGCTACTTTTGCCAAACATATCCTATATATACTCCGGGTATAAAAGAGCTGAAAAACATTGATGGACAACAAGGTTAAAGAACCTCCGGATGAGTTTGATGCACATGTTTATGTTACCAATTTTTTCCGATTTGAAACGTGCCAAGCAGAATTTATATGTGTGAAAATTGTCGTCAAACTACATAATAACATATTGATGAGCAGTTTTAACGAACTCAGCCAAAGTTCATCATTGAGTTATTCCTAGCGTATTGACTATTTTCTAACATAGTACCTAATGGTTAGATTAAGCATTGGGCGCAACTTGGACTATACAACTTCCTATTAATCTCCTCTTTATATCTTCAAGCTTCAAGCTTTTGTCTAGGAGCTAGGATTCTAATCCTATCGTTAGAGGGCAACATAGTTGGAATTTCATCCTGCGGCGAATAAAGGTAGAGAAAGGGCTCTCTAGTGCCTTATTTGACGTCTCTTATAAGGAAAAAATGTAGAGCAGATATTAAGAGAGCGTATGTATGTTTTTAATGTTAAATGATATACAACATAAGGAAACAAAGTAATGCATTCTTTGTAAAGATCAACAGGTCTTTAATCTAGAAGAATGTAAGTGTAATTACCAACTAAGAAGCTGTTAGACCGAATATCCTTGTTACCTTTATTTGTTCAATCATCATAATGTGATTAGCTTAATTGTAGGCAATTATCTATTTACCTTATTTATCTCATATTGTAACCCCTATATGTAGGCTCCTATTTGCAATGTATTGACAGAAAAATCAATAAACAGTTTCATATTCATCTTAATATCCTTCATGGTATCAGAGCCATAATCAACCGATCCACCAAAATCCTAATACTTTCTTACATTTTCTTCTTCATTGTGGTGATTTGTGCCAGGTCACAATCCATATTTACTGCTCCAACATTCTTCGTTTGTGTGCTAAGGTCACACGGTTACTTTTTCAAGACGTGCAAGGTCATCGTCTTGGGTTCATCGTGCTAAGGTCACGGTGTGTGTAAATCGTGCTAAGGTCACGAGTATTTAAATACGAGTCGACACGTTTTGTCGATTGTTGGTTTTTGATCTTCAATTCGTTGGGTTGCTTCTGTATGCTATCCAAATACAAGATTTTCTTTTAACCCTTATAGTGGGTGTGAAGTAGGGGATTATTCCCTTTGGTCCCATTTGGCATCTTATTATATCGAAAGAAAGGAAAAAAAATGTTTTCTTTTAAACCTTACAGTGGGTGTGAAGTAGGGGATTATTGCTTTTTGTTCCATTTGAGTGGTCAAAGTTGCGGCTATGTCACAGAGTTACAATATAAACAAGATGACAACTCACAATATATGCAACACCTCTGCTGCGTTTAATACTAGACCACAACAAAACATTAGTTTTTATCAGCCCATATCTCACATGATAGGCCCACCTGGATTTAGTGTTTTTGAGGCCCAACATGCACCATATGTTTTTAATAGTGCAGCAGCCCAACAGTATTCTACATTGGGCCAACAAGCTTCGGGTCAACATGGTCTGGGACAACAGGTTCCGGGTCAACAGCTTTTGGGATTACCACATGTTTTTAATGCCATGACTCCACAAGAACCTACCACTAGTGCTTGGAATATGGATACAGGTGCGAGCTCTCATCTCAATAGTTCAGTAAATAGTCTTAGTGAAATTTTTAATACGTGTATGTATCCATCTATCTCGGTTGGTGACGGTCATTCTATACCCGTCACTAATACGGGCCATAGTATTTTGCCAACTCCCTTTAAATCCCTTCACCTAAATAATGTCCTTATTACTCCTCATATTGTCAAAAACCTTATTTCTGTTCGTCAGTTTGTTTGTGACAACAATTGTACTGTCGAATTTGATCCTTTTGGATTTTCTGTTAAAGATTTCATGACACGTCGGGTGCTTCTCCGATGTGATAGCACATGGGACCTTTATCCTGTCACACCTCCATCTCCCATTCCTCAAGCTCTCCTAGTCAGTCAACATACGTGGCATCAGCGTCTTGGACATCCAGGAAGCGAAGTGTTACGTCGTTTAGTTTCAAATAATCTCATTTCATGTAATAAAGAAAAGCCTCCCGTGCTTTGTCATGCCTGCCAGCTTGGCAAACACGTTAGACTTCCTTTCGCTAGTTCAAATACTGTCGTCAATGCTTGTTTTGACATCGTTCACTCAGATGTATGGACCTCACCAATTCCGAGTCTTTCAGGTTTCAAGTATTATGTATTATTCTTGGATCATTATTCGCATTTTGTTTGGGTTTATCCTCTAATTAACAAATCTGATGTTCTGTCTAAATTTGTAATATTTCGTAATTATGTTCACACTCAATTTAAGTGTGAAATCCGGTCCTTTCAGTGTGATCATGGTGGTGAATTCGACAACCGTAACCTACATACCCTTTTTGCCGAAAAGGGCATTCAGTTTCGCTTTTCATGCCCCAAAACATCACAACAAAATGGCAAGTCTGAACGAATGATTCGCACCATCAATAATCTCATTCGGACCTTGCTTTTTCAAGCCAACCTTCCACCAACATTTTGGGTTGAAGCTCTCAATATGGCTGTTCACTTACTCAATTTCTTGCCCTCAACTGCTATTGCCAACGAAATCCCTTACACCCGACTGTTTGGCCAAAACCCGGATTATAGCCTTATACGCACATTTGGCTGCTTATGTTACCCCCACTTATATCCTAATCACAAACTTGAACCACGCGCCACACCTTCCATCTATTTGGGTCAAGCTTCAAATCATCGTGGGTATCGTTGCCTCGAATTGAACACAAATAAAATAATCATTTCTCGCCATGTAACCTTTGATGAAACTGTTTTTCCATATGGCACTTCTAAACCAACATCGGCACCCAAATACAATTTCTTGGATGACTTACACGATATAAATCCGCCATTCATCCCCTCTGCCCCCGTTGTGCAACCCAGTGTGCCTCAACCCACAAATGAACCAACCACACCCATAACAACTCATCCTCAGACGGCCCAACATGAGGCAGCCCATGACCCATCACCACCAACTCAACCACAAACACCAAATCCAGTCGCGGACCAAAACCCACATATTATTCCAGATCCTCCTCAAAACCCAAACCCTGTCTCGACTCACTCCATGGTCACACGCTTCCGTGTCGGGACTAATCGTCCCACTCAGCGTCTTAACATGCATGTGTCTTCGGTTTCACCATTACCAAAAACTTATGGTGAAGCGTTTACTAATCCAAATTGGCGAAATGCTATGAGTGATGAATACACTGCACTTATTAAGAACGGAACTTGGATTTTAGTGCCTAAACCCACGGACACCAATATTATTCGCTCTATGTGGCTTTTTCGTCATAAGTATTTGGCTGATGGCACTCTTAGTCGTTACAAGGCTCGCCTTGTGGCGAATGGTAGTAATCAGTTAGAAGGGGTTGATGTAGATGAGACCTTTAGCCCTGTGGTTAAACCGGGCACTATTCGGACTGTTCTGAGTTTAGCTACTTCTCGACATTGGCCGATTCATCAGCTAGATGTCAAGAATGCTTTCTTACATGGTGATTTATCTGAGACAGTTTATATGCACCAGCCTCCGGGGTTTCGGGACCCTGTGCATCCTGATTATGTATGTCTACTACAGCGGTCTCTATATGGGCTCAAGCAGGCCCCTAGAGCTTGGTTTCAGCGTTTTGCATCTTATATCACTCGGGTTGGGTTTTCATCTAGTCGTTGTGACTCATCTTTATTTATATACAGTCAGGGGACGGAGACTGCTTACCTGTTATTATATGTTGATGATATTGTACTCACAGCTTCTTTTGAGAGTTTGTTGCAGCGGATTATTGGATCCTTACATCAGGAGTTTGCTATGACAGATCTAGGTCCACTTAATTATTTTTTGGGTATTTCTGTCACACGTGATTCCACGGGGTTGTTCTTATCTCAGAAGAAGTATGTTATTGAGATTTTGGAGAGAACACATATGGTTAACTGTAATCCCAGTCGGACTCCTGTTAACACCGAGTCTAAACTGGGGGATGATGGTGATCCGGTATCTGATCCTACCTTATATCGGAGTCTTGCGGGATCTCTTCAGTATCTCACATTTACTCGCCCAGATATATCTTATGCAGTTCAACAGGTTTGCCTTCATATACATGACCCTCGAGAGCCCCATTTCTCGGCTCTCAAACGGATTTTGCGATATGTTCGGGGTACCTTAGACCATGGGCTACAATTGTTTGCATCTTCTACTACATCATTGGTTGCTTATTCCGATGCAGATTGGGCTGGTTGTCCCACCACTAGGAGATCGACTTCCGGGTATTGTGTATTTCTTGGCAACAACTTACTCTCATGGTCTTCTAAGCGTCAACCGACGCTTTCTCGTTCTAGTGCAGAAGCAGAGTACCGTGGGGTTGCCAATGCTGTTGCTGAGACTTGTTGGTTACGGAATTTACTTCGTGAGCTGCACACACCTTTATCTTCCGCTACGCTTGTCTACTGTGATAACGTTAGCGCTGTCTACTTATCTTGTAATCCGGTTCAGCACCAGCGCACGAAACACATTGAGATTGATATACATTTTGTTCGAGACTTGGTTGCTACTGGTCAGGTCCGGGTTCTTCATGTTCCTTCTCGCTATCAGTATGCAGACATCTTCACAAAAGGATTGCCCACCGCTCTGTTTGAAGAATTTCGCTCCAGCCTGAGCGTCCGGTGTCCTCCCGCTCCGACTGCGGGGGAGTGTTAGACCGAATATCCTTGTTACCTTTTATTTGTTCAATCATCATAATGTGATTAGCTTAATTGTAGGCAATTATCTATTTACCTTATTTATCTCATATTGTAACCCCTATATGTAGGCTCCTATTTGCAATGTATTGACAGAAAAATCAATAAACAGTTTCATATTCATCTTAATATCCTTCAGAAGCTATAGGTACAAGTTTTCGTTAGAAACATTTGTTATGTATTTATATAATTAAAGATACGTGATATGTATGCGTGTGAAAAATGAGAAATGCTATGGTCACATAAAATTTATAAAGGGATTTTCATAAAATGAGGTGTGACTGAATGAATTGTTATGAAATAAAGAGTTGGTGAAGAAAGAAAGTTATAAATTGTTCAAGTGCCATGACACATTATTGTGTAAAAATGTTTTGAAAGAAATTATGTGTGATTCTAGGCTTCTAGCAAGACTTTCTAAGACAAATGGGCCAATGATTTTCAAATAGGCCAATGCATGGCTACTTAATAGGCCCAAACAAGAATAAACAATAATATAACAAAATCATTCACGTCATGTTTGTTATTATGGGCCAACTGGGAAGTAAAGACACAAGTCTCTGAACTACCCAACTGTTAAACAACAATTGACAAATCAGGAAAGACTTCAAATAAGTGCCACGAATATCCGAAATTCCTAAAAATAAAAAAAAGATTCGTCTTTTAATTCGCATCTTTTTTCTTCTTTTAAACGAATTATTATTGATTCATACCCACATCAAGATTTTCAACCTCATTACAACAGGTACATCAAAAAGACCCTTCATTGATTCATCATATAATGTTGTGTTTTGTTGCCAGATTACAATTGGGTTTTTGTTTTTAGGATGTGGGCTTGGTTTTGTTTTCTGAATAAATGTCCCAGTTTGATAAAGTTTGGATTTTTGCTCATTTAAGGGGGTGTTTGGCTAATTGGCTTTGCTTTTTTGTAAGTTAGGTGATTAGCACTTTTTAGTGTTTGGTTGGAGTAATTAATGTTTCTGGTTTTTGGCTTTTTTAAGGTTTTAAAAAGTATTAGTAGCTTTTTAGATAACTTAATTATATGTAGCCTTTTTAAATTTCAATGCATAGGATGGTGAAATTGATTCTAATCAGTATTTGATTTGATTATTTAGGCCCTTTACATGTAAGTTTTTATATAATCAGGATTTGCTAAGCACTCGAAAAGAGTGCTAAATGATCGATTACCACAAGTTTAGCACCAGAAGTACGTCCAAACGAGATAGTTACAACTGAGTATCTGGTTCTAAGTTCTAACGATTTTATCATATAAGTACTTTCTAAGACAATTTCAAATGCCTGAGTATATTCAGTATATCACTATGCCGTCAACAATGATCGTGATTTTGGTCAATATCATGATGCGTACTTAGATATCTTGCTAATAGTAACACGTCATGTGCGGCTAGGGGCCAAAGGTTCCAATTTTTGTGGGAAGCAAGTAGTATATTGTGTTATGTGTAGTGTCTTTTTTTAGTTTGTTTTAGTTGCTTGTAGCTATTAGTCTTGTAAACTAAAAGACCATTTCGTTTTAACCTTTTAGAGCAAATTTACATCTTACTCTTGTAGATGGTTATCACTTGGATATTAAATATGAAGTATTCGTTCATATTTTGGGATTAGTTTAATCATTTGGCAAATCTCTTTACCAACTTTCAGCATGTTTACCCTAGTTCTTACATACACTCTTTTTCAACAGGCTCATAGTGCATCAAGAGTTGTCTGTCTTGTGACCTACTTTATTGTTGGCAATCAGTCGAGTGTTGACTGATTGCCATTGACTTATAATGGGTCCAGAGAGTCAAACAAGCACAGGGGGAGCCCTAGATCATATGCATGGGGTCCATGTGGTTCAACATTCGCCATTTGAATTAGAAGAGATGTCTCAGAATGGAAACTTTCAGCAGTCAACACATGGAAGGTTGACCTTGGGAGTTAATCAGCTTTTAACAATGCATACTGTGCAGTAAGTGTTACAAACTTATTCTTCTTTCGAAATTATATTATTTACTTTATTGAAGTTATGTTGCTAATTTATCTTTTCTTTTAATTAAAGGAGAGTATGGCAACAGAGACCGTCGTGTTTGAGACCCATCCATGGTTGTTTTCATGGTACTTATAATTATCACAACATTGTGTTTAGCACTATTAATTCAATGCTTGCCAATAGCTTTCATCTTCTAATGCTCT
>LBNU01026472.1:31898-43797 GCA_014162995.1 Artemisia annua | reverse complement strand
TATATATATATATATATATATATATATATATGGGTTAACAGACATGTAATTAATATGGAATTACCGTGTATGATAAGGATAGTACAAAAGATCATCTTATATTATTAGTAGGTACGTAGTTCATAGTAATGGTTCACACATCGCTGTAGTGTTACCATGTTACAAAAGCATTTTGTAGGAGTGACAGTCTAACGATGTTGTTTGTTTATTCTAGATATACATTTACAACAGTACTTGTTTATGCGGATGCTTAGTAGCATTGCATTAGTAAGAGTATGATATGGGACTGAATTTTTCACTCTTTTTTGTTCTTTTTCGCGTCTGCTGTTTTATCCTGGAAGAGTGCGCGTTTAGAACTTAGAGGTTTGCTAGTCGTTGATGCTGATGATTTGGAGACCGCATCTGTGGAATACTCTTGTGGCTGCACCGGTGTGTTAACTGTAGGATATAAAGAATAGAATATTAGAAAGAGGACACTGATGATACTTATATTTATTCGAACTAATCTTTTAGATATTGAATCTTAAATTAGAAAGAGGGTTACCTGGATCATTTTGCTCGGTTATGTTAGCATCTTCTGATTTTTCAATATCTGTTTGTGTCACTGTTTTTGAGGACGGAATGTTTGATGCTTGCATTGCATCTGTCCTGGACCTTGTTTGCATACCTGTGTATAATTTTGCTGCCGATGCTGGAATTGACTCTGCTGGAATTGACTCTGCGGGTACCATCACTGTATATATTATTTTTGTAACAACTAATAAATTAACTTAATTATGTTAAGCTGGACATATTGTTTAATTTAAATTATCGACAAATAACAAAATTTTGTTACCTTCTGTAGGTTGTTCTCCTGTGAGACTTATTTGCGTTGGGATTTCATTCGGAGGTGGTGTTAATGGTGGAGCTGACTGAATTGGAAGTGCTAGTTGCTGGTTTTGAGGTATCTCTATGTCACTTGTGTTTTTTTCTTCTTGTGTTGTCTGTGAGCCTGTTAAATGAAAAAGTGTTACTGTCTCAACATTTAGGGATATTTTATTAGGTATAGATAAGTAATACCTGTTGGCATAAGTTTAGTACCTGATGATTGGCCCTGAATCTGTTTTTGACTATCTGGTTGATCCAAGAGGCCGTTAAAAATGAAATCTGGTGTTACTTGTTTGGAGGTAGTGTTATATTGGAACTGGAAGATGTGTTTTTTGCCAGTGATTGAAAGTATTTTTTCAGGGATATTTTTAGGATTAGGATTTTTGAGAGAAGCAACCAATGAATTACAATTGACACCGACAATGGCATCTGCCTTAGGTGTGAAAAACGTGATCATTGCTGTTGCTGAACCATCTGTTAGGTATCCCTTGAAGTTGTATCTGCATATGTGAATTAGTTGAGCAGGTTAGGGGTAGTTGTTGTAGAAATTTTAGGTACTGATATAATATTACCTGTATGATGGACTCGCTAGTGCTCCGTGCACCCCGCATTGAAAAATGCCGTCATCGTTGGACGCTTTTAGGCTGCATTTGGTACATGATGTGTAGTACCAGTCCCTTGATGTATTTATAGTTGATATACTGCCTTCGCATGTAAAACGGACACCCTGCAATTTTTTTTTCAGACTAATTAATTTCTGTATCTGTAATAATTTCGCAATGTGATAGTCAACAATAAAAGTAGGTATGACTTACCTCATAAGTTTTTGGAATCTGGTTTAAAAGGGTGTCTAAGGGAAACCTGTTTCTCAATCTTTCTTTTTCAACATCTTCGTACGGCTGCCTCACTATTTTCAAAGGTGGATTTATGTTGAAAAGTTGTCTGTATCTGTCGTATATGTATACACTCATTAGTAAAAGTAGTTAACTGAAAATTATATATTGTAAACTGTATGGTGTTATTCTTACTGCTCACGGTATTCATCAAGCTGTGGAATTCTAGGATTTATGTAGTAGTAGCTTGCCGGCGTCGATGATAGCTGTAACCTGTTGTAGTATCTTTGAACTCGGCATGAACTAACTGCTATAATGATTGGTCTCTCAAGCTCCTCAATTTCATTTTTTTCAAATTTTTCCGCAAGGTCATCCCATAAGGTCAGCTCAATTGAAACGCGGCTGTTGGCAATAAGTTAATCTAAAATGTTAAAGTCTGTGAATAAAAGATTATTTTGCATTAAAGTGTAACAGTGTCTAAAGTTAGACTTACTTGAGGTTTTGAATTTCTATTTTACGGTTTACCATCTGGTCTTTGTTTGGGTTACCGATTGTCTCTGCGTTTCCTGAAGTAATATAACAGCCTATGTAATCTGGCACAAAAGTAAACGAATTATCATTAATATATATATATATATTTTTTCCAGGTATATATCTGAATGTGGAGAAGGAAAAGGCTAATAGAACCTGTGAGGACGGGGTACTCTTTGCGGCTTTTGTCATTTGGATCAACAACTTTATGCGGCAACCGGTTGTAAGAGACAAAGTTGAAATAATGGGCTGGAAATCCTTCAGATGATATGTCATCAAAGTTTGAAAATCTGGTGAAGGATAAGGATGTCGGGTTTTCTAGCGTTTGCTGCCAGTTGTCCGTTGGGTAGCATGCGAAGTTCGAAATACGATATGCTTTGCCAGGTATAAAAACCTTACTAAAAAAACTTTTATCACGAATATCCATGCTCGCTTGTATTGCATCACCCTGTTAAGGGTTCATTATCATTTTCTATTTGTCTAGGAATGTTGTATTAGATTTAGACAATTCTTGTATAGATAGTATACCTGTTTGTCTAAGAGAATGGCCCTGCATCCTTTTTCAGTTGTATCTGGGGGATCCCTTGCTATCCATGCTCTGTACACTATCGCTTGTATAGTTCTGTTTTTGTCTTTCGGTCTTAGGTCTTTGATATTAGCTTCCACTTGCATAATGTCGCTACTTGGTGCTGCTTGTATGCTCTTTGCGCTAGATTCCGCCATTCTGCATATGTTAAAATAAAAAAATTAGGAAATTGTAAGTTCTTTTTTGTTTTTTGTTACTGCATAGAGGTTAGCTGTTAATGTCATAATAATATACTTAATGCAATGCATGATTTAGACAGATGGTAAAACACATAATGCATGAGTGAATGCAAATGTTAGTTAGTATGATATCATTTATGTAGTTAACATGTGTGTTTGCATGCGTATTCTAAGAGTGTAACCTCTGTTGCACGAATTTGTGCCAAGAAGTCTCTGTAAACAATATTTCTGGTTTTGTCTGGTGCTTGTTGATCGTCAGTTTTCAAGAGAATTTTTAAACCATTGGGTGATGTTGCACGTGATAGTGCAACATACAACTGCCCATGGCTGAAAACTGATTGAGGTAGGTAGACACCGATTTTTGTAAAAGACTGCCCTTGGCTTTTGTTGATCGTCATAGCATAACAAAGTTTTACTGGAAATTGTTTTCGTTTAAAAATGAATGGGTAGTTTGGGTCTTTGTGGGTTAATGGGATTCGTGGAATGTAAACTTTCTCGCCAATTCTCGTTCCTGTAATAATTTCCGCTTCAATCAGCTTCGACATTAAATTTTTCACTATAATTCTTGTACCATTGCAAAGACCACCACTCATGTTTAAATTTCTTAGGAGCATAATTGGACTACCAACTTTCAACTCTAATTTGTGTAGTGGTAGACCTGCGAACTTAAAAGTGTTTAAGTACTCAGGTGGATACAGCATTTCGGTTGCTGCACTATGCTTTCTTATCGGTATTGCCTCGTCTGTACTTATGTACACGAACGACTCTCCTTCCACTTCCGATAAAATCTTTTTGTTTATTTCGTCGGCTGTTTCATTTTTCGGGCAGACGATTGCTTTTTGTTGCAGCAGTTGAGCTGTTGGTCGGTGTAACGTGTCTTTATCGTAGATGAAGTCAATGAGTGTTCGCACACCATTCTCGTCATCCGGTATCTGGAATTCTGGTGGAATTGTAATCCATGCAGCCTCATTCGGATTTTCTTCATCAGGATCTCCAAGTATGCCGTCGCCAACATCAAGCAACCATGAAGCAAAATCATTAGCTTCTTTTCTTTCACGTTCACTAAGGCCTGGCTGAAAAAGCCTCATATTCTGTTGAAGCTTAAATACCTTAAAATGCCGCCACAAATAAGATTTAGCAATCGACGATGCTATTATCTCTGGTTTAGGTGCCTTCTTCTTCACTGGCAATGTTTGCCTGAAATCACCTCCTAACATAACTGTTTTGCCACCGAATGGTTTGTCAGGAATCGTTAGAATATCTCTTAGTGTTCTGTCGAGCGCTTCAAAACATCGGCGGTCATTCATCGGCGCCTCATCCCATATTATCAAATCAGTTTCAATAAGTAATTTAGCCATAAGCGTATTCTTTTTGACACTGCATATTGATCGGTCATTTAATTCCAATGGTATTTTAAACCTAGAATGTGCTGTACGACCAGAGGGTAAAAGCAAAGAGGCAATGCCTGAAGATGCAACAGCCAGCACAATTTTTCCTTCTGATCGCAGCGTGTTGATGATTGTTTTCCAGAGAAATGTCTTGCCCGTTCCTCCATGGCCGTAAACGAACACCATTTCTTGTTTCTGTTGAGTACATGCGTCAACTATAATGTTGTAGACACGCTTTTGCTCACCATTCAATTTGACCACCGATCTTGCAGCTTCTTCTTTTAGTTCTTCACGATTGTAATTCTTCTCTTCCATTAACAGTCTGTTATGAAGATCTTCGATGAGATGGTCTGGAGGAAGTGAAAAACCGAATTCTGCTAATGATTTTTAACACCGGTTAAGTATCACCTCTATTTCATACATAACAAACTTCTTCGTTTCTGGATCATTCACATAAAGATTTCTAACACCACTTGTGGAAGAAGCTTTTATGCGAATGTCGTCCGCCATACATCGCCAATGTCTTTCCCAAAGGTCCAAAGGGTTAGAGACCTCGCAGTATATCAGAATGTGAGCAAATAGCATACGCAATTCTGAAGCTGATGCTGTTGTTGATGCCTCTTCCAATGCTATATCCCATTCCCGATCATCTTCAAGAAGGCCCATAGCTTGGCATGCCTCTCGGTATGTTGGGAGGATACAGTCATTGACAGTTCGAACTTCAATGAATGAGCGACAACCTTTTTGGTCTGCAAGGAGGAGTCGGAAATAGAAAAGTTCCCCTGCTGCTGGATGCACATAAACTAATCTACCTATAGAATGCCGTGTCTTGATCTTCCTACGCTTCCATGTTTTTGCGTTTTCATACCAAGCATATTCAGAAGGGAAATCCAAATAAGTGAGATGGCAGCCATCTGTATGCGCTTCATTATACGCAAACCATTGTGTAAGTGTAGTAAGTTTCCTCCCATGATCTGAGAGAATACGGTTTAAAGGCTCCGTCTCTCCAAATGTTATTTGCTGCATATCTTTTNACAGCCAGCACAATTTTTCCTTCTGATCGCAGCGTGTTGATGATTGTTTTCCAGAGAAATGTCTTGCCCGTTCCTCCATGCCCGTAAACGAACACCATTTCTTGTTTCTGTTGAGTACATGCGTCAACTATAATGTTGTAGACACGCTTTTGCTCACCATTCAATTTGACCACCGATCTTGCAGCTTCTTCTCTTAGTTCTTCACGATTGTAATTCTTCTCTTCCATTAATAGTCTGTTATGAAGATCTTCGATGAGATGGTCTGGAGGAAGTGAAAAACCGAATTCTGCTAATGATTTTGAACACCGGTTAAGTATCACCTCTATTTCATACATAACAAACTTCTTCGTTTCTGGATCATTCACATAAAGATTTCTAACACCACTTGTGTAAGAAGCTTTTATGCGAATGTCGTTCGCCATACATCGCCAATGTCTTTCCCAAAGGTCCAAAGGGTTAGAGACCTCGCAGTATATCAGAATGTGAGCAAATAGCATACGCAATTCTGAAGCTGATGCTGTTGTTGATGCCTCTTCCAATGCTATATCCCATTCCCGATCATCTTCAAGAAGGCCCATAGCTTGGCATGCCTCTCGGTATGTTGGGAGGATACAGTCATTGACAGTCCGAACTTCAATGAATGAGCGGCAACCTTTTTGGTGTGCAAGGAGGAGTCGGAAATAGAAAAGTTCCCCTGCTGCTGGATGCACATAAACTAATCTACCTATAGAATGCCGTGTCTTGATCTTCCTACGCTTCCATGTTTTTGCGTTTTCATACCAAGCATATTCAGAAGGGAAATCCAAATAAGTGAGATGGCGGCCATCTGTATGCGCTTCATTGTACGCAAACCATTGTGTAAGTGTAGTAAGTTTCCTCCCATGATCTGAGAGAATACGGTTTAAAGGCTCCGTCTCTCCAAATGTTATTTGCTGCATATCTTTTAAATGCACAGCAAGTATCTGGACAACGGGTTCTCTGTGATGGATGGGAAAATCAAGTATCCTCCAACATGACTCGTGCGGGCAAAGAAAGCGACCGTCTATGAAATTCTGTATTTCATCCACTTGTATTCGAGGAGCAGACGTCGAAGGGCCTGGATCACCAATCGGTTTAACAATGCGTGCAGCAATTCGATCTGTGCCTTTCGAGATGTATTTGAATAAATATTTTATCAACATACTCCAACCACAGTATTCAACGTTGATATGAGCGTGAAACATCAAACAAAGTAACCGGTTATACGGCACAACGTACGTGTTGTCTAATCTTAGTTCACCTTTTGGGACGTAAGCTTCTGTTCTTCGTCTTCTATAGTGTATATGTCCATCTTGATCAAAATATGTCTTTTCATTGTATTTTTTCGGAAAATTCTTCTGGCAGCTGCCTTCTTGCATACATGGGGCATTTGGTTTTGCATTCCCGCATGGTCCATGCATCATCATGTCTGCAACGACTCTGTATGCGTGAGGATCTGATCTTTTGTCAGGTAATTCTGCCGAAATGAACCTGTCAACTTGTTCTGGATCTTTGATTTTGTCTCTCACATCTATCCAAAGTAACGTGTGACAGTGTGGTAATCCGCGTTTTTGAAACTCGATAGTGTAGAGAACTGGTAATTAAAACAGATAACAGTAATCGAGTGTTAGTATTATATATTAAAAGAGTGTATTGTTTTTTACATGTCTACTCACAATAAAACTGGTGTAAGAGTATCACATACCTCCAGTACAACGTCCAAATATAATTCCTTCTTTAAGAATCCTCATTAAGTCATTGACCTTTTCTTGGAAAACTCTGCATATAACATCTGGTCTGTCCGAAGGTGTTAACTGAGGATACTTTCTCATATGTCTTTTAATTTCCGGCCAATTGACATTGCATGTAAACGTTATGAAATATTGTGGATTCCCAAGCACCCTACAAATAGCAAGCGCATCAAGGTAGTGGCTGTACATATATCTCGGACCCCCTGTGAAACTTGAAGGAAGTATAATTTTTTGGCCTATGTCTTTTCCGAAGTGGTCTCCTTTCGCAAACGCATCACATATGCCTGAGAGGCAGTCACTTCTCAGTTTATTCTGATTTGCTCTAGCGAAATCTAAGCGATCTTGTTCGAGCGTACAGTACATAGAGACAACGTTCTGTTGAAATAGGCGACCACCTCTAAACATCAGACCATATTCGCCAAACCTTTCATGCAGTTGGTATTTGTAGAACATATTCATAGACAATTTTGTATGCTTTGTGCTTGCATTCACGCCGTCCAGTGTCATTTTTGTGTTAAAACCGGGTTGCCCATACACAAAAATAAGAGGATATTGCAGCGACATGCAAGAACTATGAAGCTTGTTAATTCGTTTAGGTTGCTTGTCCTTGTATTCTATAATGATGTCATAATCCGTCTGGCTATTCCCGTCTGGTTCAAAGACTATTGCTCCAAGAGTGTGCGAAGAAGGAAGGTCATATCGTCGATTTCCAACTACATTGTAAAGTTGGATCTTGAAATCTTCGATATTGCCTTCGTTGATTCTGTCACGCGCGGTTCTGAAAACCTGAACTAATTCGTTCTTGTCGTCAAGAACCTGTATTAAATTCTGAATTATTTCAGGTTTTAACCCACTCTTTTCTTTACCGCCAAAGGGTTCCATCCTGTGAGCAATCTCATTTTCCGTGTCAAACATATAAATCTGCATAAACTTTGGCTCATCTTTGTTGGTTGGACATATTGTTCCAATCCAGTGATGAATTTGGCCTGAGATTTTGAACACGTATGGACCTTTTCCGTCATTAATTGTGTCATCTATCTGTGCTCCGAACGAAGTCATACTAAACATCTGATTGTATGCGCGAACGTTGTCTAAGAAGTGTTTATCTTTGAATATTTGCTTGAAATACATGGGTGGGTCTAACTCTTTTTCCAGATACACTTGGCCGCCTGCACATCACTTGGTGTACTTCAAATTCCTCCATTCAGACGATTTTTTTGACCTTTCTGAATACCAGAATGCCGCATTGCAATACTGACATGCATATTGGCTATCTCCAATGTCAATATATAAAGGTGACACACCTGCAATTACAAAATAGAAAGAGTAAAAGTTTTATACTGAATACTGTAAACGAAAAACAAAAATTAAGTTTAATATTTTTACACATGTTAATTCACATGACAATAATTGGTTACCTTGAATATCTGGTGTGATTGAAGTAGTGGCTGCTGGATTGTTCATTGGGTTTGAATGAACATGTTCTCTTTCATTTTGACCTGAATCAGTTTGGTTGATCATGTCTGTTGGATTTTCAGCTATCAATGTGTTAGATTCAGGTATGAGTGTGTTGGCTTCCATCTCATCTGCTTCAGCAGACTGTGCAGCCATTGGTATGGTCTCAAAGGTTTTTGCTTTTCCTTTGTTATTTGAAGATTCTGCAGAAACCAAACCGGTAACATTAAGTTAGGACAAAACACTTGTCCATAATTTATATAGTTATCAATGTATATGGAACAAATGAAAAGTATACTGACCATTACAGACAGCATATGAGTCAGATTCTTTTGTGCCATAGGAACCTTCTCGAATGTCAATGCCTGTAAAGTTTAAGAGTCACTTAGCGGTTAGCAGTGATGTTTGCTTCATAGATCAACCGTAGTAGAAAAAGAATGTAAAAGTAATTCCAGAAAACTATTTAACCAACCTTTGCATCGTTTAGAAAGATGTAGCCCGTCTGTGTACATCGCTGCTATTCGGCGTTTTCGCCTATCAGGAAGAGTTGGTGCATCTGCAGCATTTATTGACCCGTTTAGTAAGTGCATAATATAGGTAGACAATATTGAAGATGGTAATAAGATTACCTTTTTTTGTTTCCAGGTTATCTGACACTGTCGCAGTTGATTGGCCAAGGTGATGAATTTCATTTGGATTTTTTCCATTGGGTATTGATGTTGAGTGTTGATAAAGTGGTTGATTTTTGACTAATATGGACAAACTCTGTTGTTGTCCATACAGGTTAGAAGTACTGCTGTTTACATTGGAAGGTCCCACATCATATGACATTGTACTAGTGAAGGTATCATTTTCGGCACTGACCTCGGTATCAGTTATGGATGGTCCATTATATTGTAAGTAATTTTCACTTTCACTCAGTTGTCGGTCCTCAAGTCCATAACTATTAGTGAAGTTATGCATATAGGTGTTTGCAAATTGTGCAAATTCATTTCTTAACAATCTTTTAGGCATTAGTAAGTACTTGTATATAAAGGTCAGATTTACAAATACACAAAAGTAACTATAGAATTGACATGTGCAAAGTAATTTAGAGGCAAAGTTATTTTTAGAACAGGCATAATAAATAGGGTTAGTAAATGCATTCCAACAGTAAAAATATGACATGGTAACTAAATGCACTGAATGTTCTACATTTGAAACTTTTATTGAACTATGGCTTACCTATAAATAGAAAGTTAAGAAAACCAAAGGTGATACCAAATAAGATTACCTTTTTTTGTTTCCAGGTTATCTGACACTGTCGCAGTTGATTGCCAAGGTGATGAATTTCATTTGGATTTTTTCCATGGGTATTGATGTTGAGTGTGATAAAGTGGTTGATTTTTTGACTAATATGACNGTCTGTGTACATCGCTGCTATTCGGCGTTTTCGCCTATCAGGAAGAGTTGGTGCATCTGCAGCATTTATTGACCCGTTTAGTAAGTGCATAATATAGGTAGACAATATTGAAGATGGTAATAAGATTACCTTTTTTTGTTTCCAGGTTATCTGACACTGTCGCAGTTGATTGGCCAAGGTGATGAATTTCATTTGGATTTTTTCCATTGGGTATTGATGTTGAGTGTTGATAAAGTGGTTGATTTTTGACTAATATGGACAAACTCTGTTGTTGTCCATACAGGTCAGAAGTGCTGCTGTTTACATTGGAAGGTCCCACATCATATGACATTGTACCAGTGAAGGTATCATTTTCGGCACTGACCTCGGTATCAGTTATGGATGGTCCATTATATTGTAAGTAATTTTCACTTTCACTCAGTTGTCGGTCCTCAAGTCCATAACTATTAGTGAAGTTATGCATATAGGTGTTTGCAAATTGTGCAAATTCATTTCTTAACAATCTTTTAGGCATTAGTAAGTACTTGTATATAAAGGTCAGATTTACAAATACACAAAAGTAACTATAGAATTGACATGTGCAAAGTAATTTAGAGGCAAAGTTATTTTTAGAACAGGCATAATAAATAGGGTTAGTAAATGCATTCCAACAGTAAAAATATGACATGGTAACTAAATGCACTGAATGTTCTACATTTGAAACTTTTATTGAACTATGGCTTACCTATAAATAGAAAGTTAAGAAAACCAAAGGTGATACCAACTTTTTTTTGCAACTACCTGCATGTAAAAACATCCACATCTTTACATGTGTAAAAAAACAACCATGGGACATGTATGTGTATGTAAAAAGCAATACACACCTTTACAACCTGCAGATTCTCCTTCTTTTGTTTCTTTCTACAACCTGATTTAGATTCCTTTTTTTTTTGGTTTCTTCTTGCAGCTGACAATGTGTTTTTTTTTGGGTGCTAGGTAAACTGATGAAGGAAGTTTCTAGTGGGCAAAGTTAAAAAAAAAAGAACAAAAAATGAGTGGCTGTGGAGTAAGAGTTATCCAGCAGCAGATTATTAGCAGTGGTTATAGGTGTGTTACAGGGATGAACAGTAACATAACGGGGTGATTAGCTTATGAACAGTGCTTCAAACAGTTGTCTAACGGGACGGATGAACAGTAGCCGTTAAGTAGCTGCCAATAAGATTGTGAAATGTATGTACTATGTACAGTTAGAATTTGTACTAACTTAAATACAACCACATATTTGGGCCTAACACAACTGTAATTAACTTTTGTAACCCATTTAATTTCAACGGGGCGCTTACCCCTTGTTAGAAGATATATAATAAGTAAGAAATAATGTGACTTGTTTTATTTTTCTAACTTTTTTTTTTCATCACAAGTTATACACATTACTAGCTTCCAGGCCCGGCCGATGGCCGACTAGCTTCAAGAATTCTTTAAAAGATAAAAGGAGTAAAATAAAAAAAATAAGCTTATGTTTTTAAAAACCGTAATAGAAGTACAAATACTTAACAGTGGGAAAATGTAGAATAACAAATAAGAGTCTTGGAATCATAAGGGTTATTAGACACAAAAGTTACTAAAGTTTGCCAAAAAGTGCGATTTGGTTACTATTGTTTTTTTGGTTACAAAGAGACAACTTAAGTAAACGGGTTTGTCATTTGGGTTACTCAAACATTAAAAATGTTACATAAATGTTACTGCGAGGGTGGGCAACCGGCTGATTACCGGTTCCCCTTGTCCACGTCAGCACCATAGTTTAAAATGTTACAAGGAAGTTACTATAGTTTACGGGTTTATTAAATAGGTTACTGAACCTTAACAAAAAGTTACT
>LBNU01026472.1:7377-22190 GCA_014162995.1 Artemisia annua | reverse complement strand
ATTTTTTTGATGCAAAAAACGAGTTTTGTTTGATCCTTAACGAGTCTAAACCAATCAAAATACCAAAAAACCTTTAACTAATAATCAAATCAAGCTTAACTTGCGAAGGAAGAAACCTAACGAATGAACAAAAACCCAAACGACCCAAAACTTATCCAAACGAGCCAAAAACCAATAAAAACTAAATCTAAACCAACCTAAATCTATCCCTTGGCGATTGATACCACTTGTATGAACCCGGAAACAACCTAAATCACGACCTTCTTCACCTAAATCTAGAGAGAGAAAGAGAGATGTAGAGAGAGAGAGATGGGAGGATCATGAGTGTGAAATAAGAACTTGTATTATTACCAAATGATCAACCCCCTCACAAATGAGGTTATACAATACATTATATAGTGCATACAAGTCTAGGGCTTTTGATGTTACATGTTTGGCCCTTAGACTTATAAGTAATTGATAAATGAACATATAACTTCCTAAAACGCTTTCTAACGCAACCTATTACATGATTCTTGGACATAATGACCGACACTTCATAATATAAAAAAATACGATGCTAACAAGTTTCATTTGTTCATATTTCTAACAAAACAATAATGCATAACAATCCGGAAAACAAAATAAAATAACTTAAAACTTAATGATCTTGGAATATTATTAGGTTTAGATTAATTAAAGATTAGGGTTTATAGTATTTGGCTTGATTTTTTCTGAAAGTAGACTAGTAGGGTTTTTTTAATGCTACGTAGGATTTGATATTTTGATAAGAAGTTAAAAAAAAAAATTACATATTTTTATAATTATTGGGTCTTTGGTTCCGGAACTGAGAACCGGTGGAACCGAACCGAACCGACCCAAGAACCGAAAAATCTCAAAATCAAGAACCGGAATTGGAACTGTTGGTTCTGGTTCCGGTTCGGTTCTTCATGGTTCTGGTCCGGTCCGGTCCAGTTCTTTGGTTCTTTTGCTCATCACCTACAAGGCTACAACACAAAGAAATGGCATAATTAGGGGTGTATCATCATGTATGTATTTCTGAGCTTATCTGATTAGCTTATAAACTTATTGATAAGTCATTAGCTTCTTGTTTTCAGCTTAGGAGTTTATCGACTTAAGCGTATGAAGCTGATAAGCACAAGAGAATAAACTCATTAGCCGAAAAGACAAGTTCACGAGCTTAGCGAGCTTAGTATTTTTCAGCGCATCATATAAACTTGCACAAACACCCCTCAACTAATGTGTCTCGATAACTAAAGATAGTCCCAACCAAAACATGTAGTAAAAGTTAAGATAACTGATGCTGTCATTTTAACTCACTAAATATGTAGTGCAGTAGTGTTAAACATGATAAAAGTGCTTTTCATATATCAACTTTTTATCCGCAGTCATGAATACTTTAGCTACACCAGCATCGTTGTATCAAACATGATTGAAAAGTAAATAATCTCATCTCAATTGCACAAGAAATAAGAAAAGTATCTGGTAAATGTTATTTGCATTGCATATTAGCATTTATGACCTCAGAATGTAACACCATTTAGCAACAAAACCTTTAGCACATCAATTAGTCTAAATATCTCGAAACATAAAACTAGACAGCCAGCTTGCATCTCATGAAGAAAAGGGTCCTGTTTTGCAAAGAATTAGTCGTGCAAAGTTCCCAAAATATCCTCGTCCCTGAATAGATGATACCTGCACAAAACAAAGCAAACAGGTCAATAACACCCTATGGCTTTCTGAAACAAATAAATAAAATAAAAAAGCAACGGAATCTAAAAGAAAGACATGTAAGGGCGTTTGGAGGCGACAGATGTGGAATAGGAAAGCAGAACTAATTTACAAATGCGGTCTGACACCTCTTAAATCAAACAAACCAAACATACACAAGGAAGATCCTGATCTAAAAATTAAGTGAACAACAAAATTAATCATTTCAAAACCACAAAAAATGTAATGACCTTTGGAGGCGGGAATGTGAATAAGAATTTGTACCAGAAATCGAATAAAAAACAGAACCGAACAGTTCCAGTTTTTGGCAAAATCTGGATTCAAAAACACACAAAACCCGTACTATGATGCCATAATATTTGATGTTAAGGGCAAATGAATAAAAGGGCACCCTACAGAAAACCTGTAAGTATTTCAGAGCCATTGATATAGGACTCTCCCCTGTTTTTTAAATTCAAGCCCATTTCAAAGCATTAGAATACAGCTAAGAGTTATTTATAACTAGACACTAGCAGATCGCTTAGGAGAAAAAAATCAAAACATGGATAATTCAAGTTACAATGATGAAGAGAAAAAAGGTCTAATAGTTAAAACATTTTCTACCACCAACCTCAACAATAAATATGTGTGGCCTTATCATTGTCTTTCATGCACATACGCATCGAGACAAGTGTATGCTACCTGGTTTCTTTAAAAACAATTTACTTCTTTAGAGTATGTTATCAATGATGTTCTTTGTTTGGCAATCTTGCACCAAATTGACAATACATGGTGATTAACTTGAATAGACTAGAGCAAACTGTTGTTTTCATATTAATTGTGTAAAATGATCCTAACAAATACGCCTAGGAAAAAAAAAGTTCAAAATGTGCAGCGCATTTCAAGGTTGAAGATGAGGAAAGTGTAATGGCTAAACATTTTCTATCTCCCCGTCTTAGCATTAGCCTAAAACCAGCAAAACTAATATGACTAAGAACACATTTAAACATGCACACCACATCCAACGGAGAGATGAGAAGAAAAGAAAAGTGTAATAGTTTGAACACCTTCTATCTCCCCACCTCAACATCGAATATGTGGCACCTCTTCAATACTCTTTCATGCACATATACTCACTGAGATAAATTTATGCTACACAGTTTATCCAAGTAAACAATTGAAGGTATATAAATGCAGCCTAGCTCATATGCCTAAGATAGAGATCAAGATGTGCGACAAATTAGAAGTTGAGATGAAGAGATAAAAAGTGTAATGATTCAACATCTACTATCTCTAGATCCCAACTCCAGGTCTGTTGCATGTCTTCATCCTCTTTCTTGTGCATACACATTGGGACCAATATACAACTATACTTTTTATTGAGTAAACAAATTTAAGTAAACAACAGTAAAGGCAAACAAAAGCAGCCCAACTTATATACTTAAGAAAGAGATCAAGACATATGAAGCATTAAGATGAGGAGAGAAAAAGTGTAATGGATACACATTTTCTATTTCACCAACATTGANTATAGGACTCTCCCCTGTTTTTTAAATTCAAGCCCATTTCAAAGCATTAGAATACAGCTAAGAGTTATTTATAACTAGACACTAGCAGATCGCTTAGGAGAAAAAAATCAAAACATGGATAATTCAAGTTACAATGATGAAGAGAAAAAAGGTCTAATAGTTAAAACATTTTCTACCACCAACCTCAACAATAAATATGTGTGGCCTTATCATTGTCTTTCATGCACATACGCATCGAGACAAGTGTATGCTACCTGGTTTCTTTAAAAACAATTTACTTCTTTAGAGTATGTTATCAATGATGTTCTTTGTTTGGCAATCTTGCACCAAATTGACAATACATGGTGATTAACTTGAATAGACTAGAGCAAACTGTTGTTTTCATATTAATTGTGTAAAATGATCCTAACAAATACGCCTAGGAAAAAAAAAGTTCAAAATGTGCAGCGCATTTCAAGGTTGAAGATGAGGAAAGTGTAATGGCTAAACATTTTCTATCTCCCCGTCTTAGCATTAGCCTAAAACCAGCAAAACTAATATGACTAAGAACACATTTAAACATGCACACCACATCCAACGGAGAGATGAGAAGAAAAGAAAAGTGTAATAGTTTGAACACCTTCTATCTCCCCACCTCAACATCGAATATGTGGCACCTCTTCAATACTCTTTCATGCACATATACTCACTGAGATAAATTTATGCTACACAGTTTATCCAAGTAAACAATTGAAGNATGAGAAGAAAAGAAAAGTGTAATAGTTTGAACACCTTCTATCTCCCCACCTCAACATCGAATATGTGGCACCTCTTCAATACTCTTTCATGCACATATACTCACTGAGATAAATTTATGCTACACAGTTTATCCAAGTAAACAATTGAAGGTATATAAATGCAGCCTAGCTCATATGCCTAAGATAGAGATCAAGATGTGCGACAAATTAGAAGTTGAGATGAAGAGATAAAAAGTGTAATGATTCAACATCTACTATCTCTAGATCCCAACTCCAGGTCTGTTGCATGTCTTCATCCTCTTTCTTGTGCATACACATTGGGACCAATATACAACTATACTTTTTATTGAGTAAACAAATTTAAGTAAACAACAGTAAAGGCAAACAAAAGCAGCCCAACTTATATACTTAAGAAAGAGATCAAGACATATGAAGCATTAAGATGAGGAGAGAAAAAGTGTAATGGATACACATTTTCTATTTCACCAACATTGAAAATACTTCACAGTTCTTCATCCTATTCCGTCTGTGCGCATACTCACCAGGACAAATGCCTATGAAAAGGATCAAGAAGTTGTACGCACAAGTTGAAGTACGGAGACAAAAAGTATAATTGTTAAACATTTACCATCTCCGCACTTCAACACCAAGCCGTCGCACCAAACACATTGTACACATACACTTAGGACTATTTCCTACAATGTTTAGTCAATACAGTTTACTTGCAATAAAAAAAAATAAACAAATAAGCAAACAAGTAAAACAAACACAGCACGCATCTTCATCCTCTTTCGTGCGCATATACATTGGGACAAATACACACCACACAATTTAATCAAGTAAATTGCTGCAAGTTAACAGCTGTAAAGGTATATAAAAGTAGCCTAACTCATATGCCTACTAAAGAGATCAGACTCACTACATTCCAGACATGAAATGGAGAGAGAAAAATCGTGCATTGGTTGAACATTTTCTGTCTCCCAATCTTAACATCTAGCATGCCGCGCATCTTCATCCTCTTTTGTGGGCATATGCATTAGAATAAATATATCCTACATTGTCTTTAGGTAAACAGCTGTAAAGGATATAAAAGTAGCCTAACTTGCATGCCTACGAAAGAGATTAAGAGATAAAAATCATATAATGACTGAACATTTTCTATCTCCTAATCTTAACACCAAACACGCCGTGCCTCTTATCCTCTTTCATGAGCACACACATTAGGACAAATTACAAATATATCCTACACAGTTTACTTGTAACTTTAAATCATCCAAAACATAACAAAAAAATAAACCCATTTTTTTTTTTCAATCAAACCTTAAATACTACTAATCACACCACTACAACATTAGCTAATATAATCTAAATCTGCAAAATAAAATAAACTTACTCTTTATCACCAAGCTTAACTTCAGTACCACCATATTCAGGCAACAAAACAGTGTCACCTTCCTTAACACCAACAGGAATCTTGTTACCAGTTTTATCAAATATCCCAGGTCCCACAGCAACAACTTTACCAGAGTTCAACTATTAAAAAAAAACACAAAACAAACTTAAAAAACCAGATCCATAACAACAAAACAAAAGAACATAATAAGACAAAAAAAAAATGCAAACTGAACTACCTTGGATGCCTTCTCGGGTAGAAGGATACCCGCTGTTGTTTTAGAGGGTGGGATGATTTTCTCGACCAGCACTCTGTTCAAACATGGGATCAAACGTCTAGCCATTTCTTTTGTTGTTGTTGTTGTTGTTGTTGTTGTTGTTGTTGTTTCTCTGGATTTGAGGAAAAGTGAGTGGTGTAGGGTTTTAAATGAGGCTGAAAATGAAGGTGGGAAGGTTCTAGAGGTTTAGGGTTTTAATGTAGACTTAACCCATTGCTGGCCCAATATGTCTAGCCTATTATTGCTGAGCCTTTTAAGAACATACTTTATTGGGTTTATAGCGTTTTGGATAAATTAATCGTTTAAAAACAAGCAACTAGCATTCTTAACTTTTCTAAACGTTTCAAATCAAATGCTAATTCTAGTAGCATTTACGAACAACTAGTGTTTCCATTTATTAATTATGACTATACAGTTAGGTTGCCAAATACTTTATCAAAACAAACAGCTAGTGTTTCATTCTACTGCTTCTTGCTACCGCTATCTTCACCAAACATATTCATATTATAGACTATTGAGCTCGAACTTGACTCGACTTAAAAACTCGAGTTGATCGAATCAACTTACAAACTTGAACTTACTTGATGTAAACAATATTGACTAACATTACTTGAGTTATGTACCAAGCTTGACTCGACTCAAATTGTTATATAGTACAAAAAGTAGTTAGACTTGAGCAAATCGAACTTGACTCATTTTAAGTCAATCTGAAGTAGATTGCAAGCTAACTAGAAACTATTGAATCTTCATGTAAAGTAATAATAATGCCATCGACTCAAAGCTTTAACTCGATAGTCGAGTTGTGTAAGAGAAATGCAAACAAATAATTATGAGCTTTATAGTCTCCTTTTAAAGTATTATCTTAAATGATTTTTATCATATTTTTGTTCGAACAAGGCAAATTTTGTTACATGTCATCTATACTACATTATAAAGCATTTGAGACATTCTCAAAATAAAAAGCTTAAAAAATAAAGATTTAACACTTGCTTATAATAGAGATTAAAAGTAACATAGATGGCAAAAAAGACTCGATATCTTTAGAAATCCATAACAAGAAGTTTTCAAACCAAAAGAACTAGAGAAGTTCAATTATAGAACCGGAGACGTCATTATGTGGCTTAGAGGGAGAGAACTGAGTAGGGTGATTTGATTTACACGATGATGAGAAAAACAAATTAACCATAATATTCATGCATAAAGTAAAAAGAATACAAGCCCAAAATTCAATATATCTTTTGTTTATTTGTTAGGCCCATTAGTAACAAAACAAATTTTACTGTAATACTTTTATTTTTTAAATAACTACCACGTATAGATAACAAGTTAGAATTACCAATAATGCTCATAATTCATTTATATATGTCTTTTTAGATAAAATAATGATGTGGTCTATTTTTTAAAAATTGTGAACACGTTAAGTGGGCGATTTGATGTTATGTCGGGTTTTCAAAATAATAACGTGGTCTATTACAATATACGTTTTTATCAAACTTAATATATTTTTCTATATAAAATTCTAGCCTTTCAAAAAAAAAATATATTTTTCTATATAATAGTTTGCTATTGTGTAAAGTTAATTTAAGTATAAAGCTCTCATAAAATTATTGTTAAATAAAGCTTATACTTGAAAAATATGACTTGCTAAAAATTTTAATTACATGGTACTCGCAGCTAAAACACGCGGATACCCTACTATACATTACAATAAACTTTGTTGGGCAAAGAGAACATAAGACCAAATCACACCTATATGTCTTTCAATTTACAAAACTATAAACACGACAAAGACATAAATAGCATCCAACGGGGTTATTCGTATCATGCATTTTCTCAAAATGGTTTATTCCTTCGAAATTTCTTGGTCTCGCATTAGTGCATGAATGTTCAGTTTGCTACTGAAACCAATGTTTTCAAACCCGGGTCGACCCGGCTGGGTCAACCGGTTGGACCGGTACCCGGTCAAAAAACGGGTCATAAGAACCCGGGTTTCTAAAACCGGGTCAACCGGTTAGACCCGCCGGGTTTTGAGTGACCCGGGTCAACCCGGGTTTTGAAACCCGGCCGGGTTTGGATTTTCTCTCTCTTTTTTTTTTTATTATTTTTTATTTTATTTTGACTCTTTATTTTTATTTTTATTTTCCATTATTAAGGTGCTATTTTTGTTTGATATGACTTTCTTATGGTGTATATTCACCCATATTTGTGATTAGTTTCCACTTATTAGATTGGATTCGGTTCTGATATCCAAAGCGTTTAGCATGATTAAGGAGTTTTGGACCCCTGTGCTTGAATNGATTTTCTCTCTCTTTTTTTTTTTATTATTTTTTATTTTATTTTGACTCTTTATTTTTATTTTTATTTTCCATTATTAAGGTGCTATTTTTGTTTGATATGACTTTCTTATGGTGTATATTCACCCATATTTGTGATTAGTTTCCACTTATTAGATTGGATTCGGTTCTGATATCCAAAGCGTTTAGCATGATTAAGGAGTTTTGGACCCCTGTGCTTGAATCTTAAGGTTATTTTTTTGTCTTAAATGGCACTGAAAGCTTTTGCTATTTACTGCATTTTGATGTTTAGGTTCATTCATTTTGGATTAGTATTAGGCTATTATGAAAATGGATTTTTGGAAATGTGCATAAAACCGGGTCTAACCGGGTTGACCCGGCGGTCGAACCGGTTGACCCGGCGACCCACTGACCCAGTGACTCGGCCGGGTCGATCTCAAACCCGGGTTTCAAAACATTGACTGAAACTGAAAGTGTGATCTAAAAAATCAGTCACACTCTTGTAAAAGGTAGCATGAAAAAAAAATGTATATTATTGATTTATAATTGTACACATTAATTACTAGACTGACCGACTGAAAATAAAATAAAATAACCTTAGAGGGATGATTGTAGTGGGTTATGCACCCACGTTATAAGGAAAGTGCACTTTTGCACCGTCCTTTTGTGTTATAGGGTTTTTGTCATTGGAATGACATGCATTATGAGTGTTTTTTTTTAACAAGTGCATTTTTTTGTTGGTGTTATAAGAATGCTATTGGAGATGATGTTTTTCAAGTTTTGTGTTATGGAAATATTATAAGATAAAAGCTGAATTAACAGGTGATAACCCGCCTATAACACCAAGTGCACCTTGTTCTCTAATTTGTCTAGATTGTTAGTAACGTGCCAAAGAACTAAAAACATCTTAAGCAAACACATTAGAGCCTAAGGTATCATGACCATGAGTTATACCTTAACTTAATGCCACGTCAGCGCCACATCAGCTTTAATATTTCAAGCTTAACTAAAAAAACACCCTTTATCATAAGGGCATCCACTATGATAAACTTATAGAAAGGTTTATATTTTTAAAACTCTATCAATTTATAAACCTTTTCAAATTATAAACCTATTTCCACTATAGATAAACCTATTCATAAACCTCTTTGTATCATAAAACACACTAAACACTTTCAAGATATTTAAATTTTGGACCTCTTCAAAATCTTAGACCTATTCATGCCACATAGGCTTGAAACATACATCCACTATGGTTTAAACATTTTTAGACCTCTTCATCTTTTTATAAACCTTTTCACAAACCACCATAGTGGATGCTCTAACTCAACAATTTACAAGAAGATCAAAGCTATGATCTTCAAGGTTGACTTTGAAAAAACTTTTGATTCGGTAAGGTGGGACTATCTTGATGATATTCTAAATAAATTTTGCTTTGGAATCAAATGGAGAGGTTGGATTCAAGGGTGCCTTAATTCCGCCATGGGGTCTATTCTTGTTAATGGCAGTCCGACTCCAGAATTCAAGTTTCACAAAGGCTTGAAGCAGGGTGATCCCCTATCTCCGTTTCTCTTTATTTTAGTAATGGAAAGTCTTCATATTTCGTTCAATAATATTTTGCATGCCGGTCTTTATAAGGGTATACAATTAGACGGCTCCTTGACGTTGTCGCATTTGTTCTATGCGGATGATGCGGTATTCATAGGGAAATGGGATAAGTCGAACCTTCACACTATTGTTAACATGCTGAATTGTTTTTACTTGGCTTCGGGTCTCAAGATCAATCTTCACAAAAGTAAACTCATGGGTATTGGTATGCCTCAAGATGTTATCAACATGGCAGCTAACTCCATTGGATGTGCCACTCTAAGTGTTCCATTTAATTACCTTGGCGTTAAAATAGGTGATTCTAGCTCCAGAAGTTGTTATTGGGAGGATATTCTTGCTAAAATTTCCTTGCGTCTCTCAAAATGGAAAATAAAAACTCTTTCAATTGGCGGTCGTCTCACTCTTTTAAAGTCGGTGTTAACTTCCATGCCTCTTTATCAGATGTCGGTTTATAAGGTTCCCTTGGGTATTCTTAACAAAATGGAATCCATCGTCGGGATTTTTTTAACGGTGTGGATAGTAAAGAGAGGAAAATTTATATGATTGGATGGAAGAAAATGTTGGCCTCAAAGAAAAAAGGAGGGCTTGGAGTCTCTAGTTTTTTTGCACTTAATAGAGCTCTCTTGTTTAAATGGATATGGAGGTTCATCTCTTGTGATTCGTCTTTATGGACTCGTACTATAAAATCTATTTATGGAGATCGTGGTGCCCTTAATAATTCAGGTATGTTGCATCGATCTTCTACTTGGATTGTTATTTTGCGAGAGCTCCATTTATTAGCTGCTAAGGGTATTAATCTGAATTCGTTTGTGAAGAAGAAAGTGGGCAATGGCGATCAGACCTTGTTTTGGGAGGATATTTGGCTATCCAATTCTTCTTTGAAATCTTTGTTTCCAAGATTGTATGCCTTGGAATGCGATAAACAGGTGAATGTTGCTACTAAGCTTAGAGATACCTCTTTGGCCCATTTTTTTAGGCGTGACCCACGTGGAGGTGTAGAAGAAGAGCAACTACAGCTCCTTGTTGATAAAATCGTTCTAGTGGTCCTTACCAATCACAATGATAGATGGGTTTGGTCTCTTGACCCCGCGGGTGAGTTCTCGGTTAGGTCGGTGCGATCTTATATTGATGATTCTTTATTGCTTGTGGTTGGTCCTCCCACTATATGGGTTAGTGTTGTTCCTATAAAGATCAATGTTTTTGCTTCGAGAGTGTCTTTGGACAGGTTGCCTACTCGATTAAATTTGTTTTTTCGTGGGATTGATATCCCATCCATCCTTTGCCCCATATGTAGTTGTGCTGGAGAGACTTCCTCACATCTTCTTTTTTCGTGTAATGTGGCTCGTCATCTTTTGCTTAAAGTTGCTACTTGATGGGAGTTGGATATTCAGGAATGTATGTCTTATGTTGATTGGCTTTCTTGGTTCAATGCTCTTCGTCTCTCTAAAGGGAGGAAAAGTGTGTTAGAAGGAGTCTTTTATGTCATGTGGTGGGTGATATGGAAATTCCGTAATCAAGTGTTGTTTGGAAGCTCTCAACCGCGATTGGATTTACTTTTTGACAAGATTGTCTTGTTGTCTTATACGTGGTGTTCTAGTAGATGTAAAAGTAACTTTGATTGGATCTCTTGGATCAAATGTCCTAGTTCCATTTCTTTGTAATTCTCTAGCATCTTGCTAGTCTTCTAATAAATTTGCCGTTAAAAAAAAAAGCAACCAGAAATACCAAGTCAAGGTAGCTGATGTTGTTTCTCTTCCAGCAAGTATAGTGTTAATCACCATATCAGTAAGAAAATTTTCATCAGTGTGACCGGAGCATAAGAAGCGTGATAACAAATCAACTGTTTGAATAGATGATTCTTGTTTCTTTTGATTCAAGAGTTTCTTTGCGAATTGACGGATTTCAGACACGGATTCTTTTAATCGTTTCTCTGACCCGATGTTTAAGAATCTTTTAAGTTTCCAGGGTGTGATGTTATGAAATCTTTCCGTAGTAGTACGAAGAGCGTCTTCAAACGCAATTGCAAATTTACTTTGCGGCAACGATGGTATTAAGTACTTTGGATCATACCCAAATGAAATTTTACAAATACTATCAAAAGAAAATCTTTGTAGAATATCTTGAAGATCAATGATAGTGTTGTTAGCAGCAGCATTTGCTAAAATAGGTATCAAACGTTCGTTAAGTTCAATGTCCACCACGTCTTCCACGTAGTGCCTTAATGACTTCGTGTTAAATTCATGACTAGAAACTTGTCGTATGAACTTCCATTCGTCACCACTTACGTTAAAGATTCCATCACCTATAAAATCATGAAAGGAGGCTCGAAAGACATCACCTTTTTGATATGTTAAAAAGTTGGTTTTGAGTATGTGTTTCACGACAGATGGGTTGGCGGTGATGACACATAAACTCCATGTCACTATTGACAAGCTGTATAAACTTCTATTAGAGATTCATTAACCTATCAATGTTAAGCTTTTCCCATGCACCCTCTTGTTACACATATTTCATTTCCTTTTATGATTTTTAAAAGGGAAATAAAATTCAACGGAAGTTATATTTAATATGATGATAAGAAAATAATAATAATAATAAATAAAAAATAATAAAAATAATTTAAAAAATCACTTAATTTTGTCATATTAAACAGTTCACTTGTACGCCCGACAATTTAGACCCAACAGGTCTAGATGGGTTTATATAAATATGTGGGATTTGTACGTCGATATTCCTCTTAACACCTTATGATTTTAATTGAGTCAATTCCAAAGATGTTAGAAGAAGCATTGTTGGGTCTAACTTTTTTGTTAGACTAACATCAACATATAAGTTAACACTTTTTGTGTAAACCTATCGTAGACCTGTTGGGTCGAGATTGGCATGTGCGTATTTTGCTAACGTGTCACTGAATTTCTTAATTGTTTATTTAAATAAAAAAAAAACAGTTCACTTGTTTGAATAATAGTTTAGACAATCATGTTTTATCCTAACCTATATTTTAATGAACATGATGACGTATAGTCTACACCAGGTCACAGACCCGATTAGTAAACAATACTAATGTTTAAGCCCGTTACGCGTGGCCCAGATTCATGACAGTTGGACTACCAACTGGATGGCTTTGGCCCATAAGGCCCAAGCCCAAAACATATTTATGGAACGNTGGCCTCAAAGAAAAAAGGAGGGCTTGGAGTCTCTAGTTTTTTTGCACTTAATAGAGCTCTCTTGTTTAAATGGATATGGAGGTTCATCTCTTGTGATTCGTCTTTATGGACTCGTACTATAAAATCTATTTATGGAGATCGTGGTGCCCTTAATAATTCAGGTATGTTGCATCGATCTTCTACTTGGATTGTTATTTTGCGAGAGCTCAATTTATTAGCTGATAAGGGTATTAATCTGAATTCGTTTGTGAAGAAGAAAGTGGGCAATGACGATCAGACCTTGTTTTGGGAGGATATTTGGCTATCCAATTCTTCTTTGAAATCCTTGTTTCCAAGATTGTATGCCTTGGAATGCGATAAACAGGTGAATGTTGCTACTAAGCATAGAGATACCTCTTTGGCCCATTCTTTTAGGCGTGACCCACGTGGAGGTGTAGAAGAAGAGCAACTACAGCTCCTTGTTGATAAAATCGTTCCAGTGTTCCTTACCAATCAAAATGATAGATGGGTTTGGTCTCTTGACCCCTCGGGTGAGTTCTCGGTTAGGTCGGTGCGATCTTATATTGATGATTCTTTATTGCCTGTGGTTGGTCCTCCCACTAGATGGGTTAGTGTTGTTCCTATAAAGATCAATGTTTTTGCTTGGAGAGTGTCTTTGGACAGGTTGCCTACTCGATTAAATTTGTCTTTTCGTGGGATTGATATCCCATCCATCCTTTGCCCCATATGTAGTTGTGCTGGAGAGACTTCCTCACATCTTCTTTTTTCGTGTAATGTGGCTCGTCATCTTTTGCTTAAAGTTGCTAGTTGGTGGGAGTTGGATATTCAGGAATGTATGTCTTATGTTGATTGACTTTCTTGGTTCAATGCTCTTCGTCTCTCTAAAGGGAGGAAAAGTGTGTTAGAAGGAGTCTTTTATGTCATGTGGTGGGTGATTTGGAAATTCCGTAATCAAGTGCTGTTTGGAAGCTCTCAACCGCGATTGGATTTACTTTTTGACGAGATTGTCTTGTTGTCTTATCCGTGGTGTTCTAGTAGATGTAAAAGTAACTTTGATTGGATCTCTTGGATCAAATGTCCTAGTTCCATTTCTTTGTAATTCTCTAGCATCTTGCTAGTCTTCTAATAAGTTTGCCGTTCAAAAAAAAAACAATTTACAAATTCAACCCCTAAACTAGAACTAATACTTCATTTAATAAATAACATAACATTAAAACTTAAACATTACAATACGAATTAAAAAAAAATTACAACGAAAAAAAACGAAATATTAAAAACACGACATAAAGGAAACTACAACATAAGGAAATTCCGAAATACAATTACATCTATTGTCGAAGTTGCAAGTTATATTTTTTAATGATTCTGTCCTTTTCCGAATCGATCCAAAATGCACTGTTTGGATCCTTGTCGGAAGTGTCAATCATCAGATATTTAATCTCTTCCAACCTTTGAATCGTTTGATCTTTTTCTTTAGCCGCCTGATACGCCTCTTGGGAGGTTTCCCATTTCATACAATACTCGTAGATTGGGATGGCAGATTAGGATGGCGGTTATGATTGTTGTGAGACTTGTACATTTTGGAAATTGGTGTTTAGTGTTTTTTTGGTTTTGTTCCTAAAATAGAAATCGTTAATGTTGTAGGTAAAGTTCCTCGCTCGACAAGCCGAGTGGGTTAGGCAAAGGGATGTTGGTTGACGATGAACTTGCGTTCGGGTTTGAAGATGAACCGGCGTTTGGGTTATTCCACCCCCCATGAGATTCAAGAAACTATCGTCGTTGTTGTTAAATCCCAACATTTTTTTTAGCAAATGAAAGTATATGTAAATGAAATTGAGTTGTGGAAGTGTGAAAAAAAATTGTGTATTATTTGTTATTTACAGTGGTGGAATAAAGTTTTTTATTTTTTATTTTATTTTATTTTTACAAATCTGCCCGTTTATAAACATTGGAGGGGGCAAAATGTAATTTTGTTTTTTGAATTTCAAACGGTCATATAAACGTTGGAGGTGGCAAAATTATTATTATTATTTTTTATTCCTTTTGACCTTAACGCAAGTTATGCTGCTAACTTGGACCTTAACGCATAACCTTAACT
>LBNU01026468.1:155574-179613 GCA_014162995.1 Artemisia annua | reverse complement strand
TAATAGTTTTGTAAACGAAAAACCACAAAAAGAAATAAAAAATAGAATAAGTGCTTATTTAGTCTTATTAGATTAAGCCATTTGCTTATTTTTGTTAACAACATAGCTTTTTTATATTTTTCTTAAGTTCCTGTCATCTTAGAGTATTTTTAGAAAAAGTTTCAGATTTTCCTTTATTTGTTTAGTATTTATTAAAAATCAATTATAGTTTTAGTAATTAATAAATAGTAATTATATAAATAGTATAATAAATATATTTTGAGTTCTAAAATAAGTTTTATACATTTTTAAGCTTTTCTAAGTTTTTAGTTTATTTTCTAGAACATTTTCTCATTTTCTTTTTAGTTTATTACATTAATAATAATTAATAAATAGTTAATAATTAATAATAAGTAATTAAATAGTTATAAAAATAGTTTTAATTTTTTAAATTTCTTTTAAGTTATCATAGACTTTTAGAAATTGAATTTGCAATTTTTTTAGGATAATCTCCTATTTAGTTCTATATTTCATTTGTTTAAGTAATTATAAATAGTTTTTAAATAATAATAATTACATAAATAATTAGATAAATAAGTTTTTAAGTTTTTTTTATCATTTTCTAAGTTATTTTACATTTTTAGAATTTCATTTTTCTTTTTCTAAATTATTTTCTCATTTTAGATAATTTGTTTTTGTTTTAAATAATTATAATTAGTATTTACTTTTTATTTTTGTTATAAAATACATAATCATCATTTTTTATAGTTTTATATTTTTATTTTATTTAATTTGCATTTAAGTCGCTGTAATTTACAGATTTTAACTTTAGTTAAAGTGATCGATTTTGTTCATATATACCCTTTTCTATTCGACATATTTTGATCTCGAAATTCGTTTTTATTCAGGATATCACATCTCTTTGGGACTTAAACGACCCGGGGAAACACTAAACTCCTCAGGACTTCATTGCGTTGTGCTCTAGACTTTCAGGGTGTCTTTGTTACGGTTAGCCATTCACAAGTGGCTAGCTTGTGTGACTAACCTGTTTGTTTCCAGCCAATCAACCAACAACAATGAAATTAACGACAACAAAGAACAACAACAAACAGAACAGCAGGATCAAACACAAACTCAGCTGAATCAAGAACAATAGCAGCAGCCGTCACAAAAAATAAGCCAAAAGAAGGCTCAAAATAAGTAGTCCAATAAGCTCTATAGGGTAAACTAAAATCATAAGCCTAAACTATACATACGGGGCTACTCAAAATGACAAAAATCAAAAGATTTCACCAAGAATTGATCACTATATAGCCAAATGAAAATTGGACAAAACTAGGGTGCAGGGGAATATATTTGCCAAACAGTCAACTTCCCAATCAAATTTACCTAGGCAAATCACTTCCAAATTGAGATTTTCTTTTTGAGAATGATAAAAAAGCTGACAAAGATCCAAAATCAACAAAATTTATTAAAATTCATCAACCAATGAATCCTAGAGAGTGATTTGACTTTTGCTCAAAAACTGAGTATGCAAATCTTTTTTACTTTTGAAATTTTAAGCAAAGTTGACCTAAGTGAGTTTAGACTGAGCTTAATTGATTGATGTATGTTTATAAGCCCTAAACAAACCTATAGCAAGCAAGCTTAACTAGTTCTAAAGTGAATTCAAGGATTTGGTGCACAAATTCTTACTCAGTTAACTGCCAATGAGATTCAAATGGAATTTTGACTTTTCTCAACTATGACTACTGGTTTTGTGTCTTGAATAGGCTAGTATCAGGGGAGGCCCGGAGGGGGTGCAAACCCGATTCCCGCACAGGGCACATTTTCGAATGGGGCACAAATTTTTGGAAATTTTTTAAACTGTGAAGAGCTAATCAACCAATTTGCTATGAAGAATGCTAGGAGAACTTCACGAATCATCGGTTAACTACTATGGTATGTATTTTTAATACTATGATTTTGTTATGGATATAATTAATTGTTATAACATTAGTTATCATTTACAAAAAAAGAAAATTTGCTAGGAGTTAGGGGCACTTTTTGTTTGGCTCGCACTGGGTACTCAAATCCTCAGGGCCACCACTGGCTAGTATACTCTATTGTGACAAGTCTCAAGCATTTTCAATGACAGCAAACAACCATAACTCAGCTAACATTCTCAATCCAAACACCCCTTTGGTTGACTGATTCTAATATTTTCACAGCTAGTGATAGATTAAAACCATGACACTTAATCCTAAGGTTGTAATATGATAACATAAGCTGATGTAAGCACAAAGATACCACTGGTTATATCAAAAACCCATTACTCATTACAATGCTAATTTGACTGTGAAAAGTAAGTATACAGCAACAAAAAAAAATGACAAACCGGCAGGCAAGATTAACACACAAAGTTGATTAATTAAATAATATTAGGCAATAGTAACCCTAAATAAATAGAAAGCAACAATCACTAACAATAGTTATCAAGTAACACCAATTATGACAAAATTTTGGATCAATATCTTACTTGACATCCCAGCCAGAAGAAAACTAGGAACCAGTGACAAGAACACAACCTAATGTCCCCCATGGGACTCTAAACCAAACTCCATGACCATTGCTGCTGCTGCAACTTCTTCTTCTTTCTTCATACTTCTTTTTTTTGTGTTTTTGATTATTTTTTTATATTTTTTTCTTTTTCTTTTCTGAGTCTTTTTTGCTTCTTTCAAACTTTAAACAACTTAAAAATACTTTGGGAATGTAAATAAGGAGAGTGATAAACAAATTGAAAAGATAATAAGAAAATTGAAAACTTGAATAAAAACTTGGAATTAATTGAAGCTTAAACGAAACTGAAATTACTTTGAGAATTTGAAATTACAACTAGAAACTAATTTAAAAACTGAAAGATACAAAGAAAATTGAGAGATGCCCTTGAAGGCTACAAAGTCCTACTATTTATACTACTTGGCTAACTAGGGCTTCATCCTCCTTTGTGCTTTCTCTCTGAGTGCAAACAGCTTCAATACCATCTTGTGCTTCTTGTGAATAAATCCCACTCGTTGATTAGTCTTTGGAGTCATCACAGCCTTCCAATTGGTTTTGGCGCCCATGTGGTGTTGTGGATTGCCAGGGTGGATGGTGGTAGGTACACAATTGTGAGTATAAAATGAAGATAGTGGGATGGGGAGTGGTGTTTGAGGACAAACGAGGATGGTGATGGGTGGATGGTGATGGTTTGGTTATGGCGGGAAAGGAAGGTGAAAGGGATGGGGGTGAAGCTGACTTGTTTGACCCTGTGTTATAAGTTGGGGTGGGTCTGGTTTTTGATGGGCTTAGGGAATTCTTTTGGGCCAAAGGAATTATAAGGATAAGTATGTTGGATAATATTTGGTATTAAGTTATAATATAAGCCCAAGGATTAAAGTTGTACTTTCTGATTTTCCAGGGACTAAAACTGCTAAATTTCCAAACTATTTTCCAAGGGCCATTCTTGACAAGTTGTAATTCCACAAGGCCCTTTGATGCTAACTTCCAAAATTTTAACCCCCGAGGACTAAATCTGCCAAATTCCAAAATCCAGGGACCAAACGTGTACATTCTCCAAATTTTTCATCCAAGGATCATTTTTGCCAAAGTTCAATAACTCAAAGATCATTTTTGATAATTTCCAAAGTTTTAATCCCAGGGATCATTTTTGACAATTTTAAAAGTACAGGGACCATTTTGCAACTTTTGAAACTTTTCACCAAAGGACCAATTATGACAACTTTTGATTTTCCAAGTCCCTTTGATGACTTTTCTTACAAAATAATTGTCTAGGGACTGATTTTGACAAGTTTTGAAAGTTGAGGGATTGAAACTGCCAATTATGCAACACTTTGTTCGTTTTTCATTCGTTTTCAATCATTTTATACAACACAACCCTGGGATATTTTGGGTATTTTGATGCATTTCTGAGTATTTTTACGTGTTTTGGCAGTTTAAATAAGACAAAACTGATGAGTATTTGCATACTCATCAAGAGTGATCAACCACATTTTAATACTAGCTTTCTGCTAAAGTCGAGTATATCTTTCAGTTATTATTTTGAACTTGTTAGGAAGTTGGTAAGCCGTTTTGTCCAAGCAACTACTACTGCTAGTGATCAGTTCTAGGTGGTTGGTATTATGGGCCTAACGCAATCACTTAACTTCTTCAAAATTTTTAATTACTTTCTGGAAGTTTTACTCGTTTTTAGTGTCCGACGGTTCTATTTATGCTTTATCATCGTCTAGCTTCTGTTGGAAATATAATGACAAAACAATAGTTAAAGTTAGAAGATTAGTGTTATAAACGGTCGTTTAGTTTGTTAGGGTTATAACTTATAAACGGTTATTTAGTTTAGGTTTCAAAGGGTATGTTGGTTGATGAAACGGTACAATGAAACAACACAACCCTTCATAAGTGTCTATTCATCTTGTATATATTGATAGGATCCTGTAAACATCAAGTTAACCCTTTCCAGTTATAATATCAATTTATATAAGGGTTCTACCCACTCTTCCTGATCTTGTTTATTTAATGGTGATTGTTACAACATGATGGTTGTTTGATATATTAAAGATTCTGGGAATATAGAACCTGTGAATTCCCAACATGGTATCAGTTAGTTATATATATTCGATTATTCATAGTTTTCTGTCCCAAAGTGCGGTTCCAAACGCACCATACAGAAGGCTAAACAGGTTTTTAATCGAAGGCAAGAAACCAACAGCTTCATTTTTATCACAATCTAAACAACTATCGCCTTTTTTGTGGGGTTTCCATTGTCCATTTCGCCCTCTATGGACTGGAACTATTTGTGAGCTCACAAGGCTTTTAAGATTAATACGTATAGCTTATTTACAGTCACCAGCCACCTTAGGGTTCCAAGAGGATCATCCACTGTAATTTGTTAAGTCTTAAGATCCTTACACTTGACATTAATTGCCATAATGCTCTTTCTCACTATATACTTGAAAATATGGTCTTTCTCACTATATACTTTCAAACTATGTTGGTTCCCAAACCATGTTAAGGTTAAGCTGAGTGGTAGGGACACGTACAATGCATGGAAAACACAGATGTCATGTCTTTTGATGAGTCATAATATATATGCTTGGTTATATCAAAAGGTAAGGTTGCAAGACCTAATTAAGGAGAATGTGAAGATGAAGCATGATCAGATTTGATTGTTAAAAGCTGGATTCTTGGTTCCATCTCAGAACAGGCAACCATATATGTTGTAGATCGTCTCATTTACAAATTCCCAAATGCAGATTTCACTGCTAAAGATGTGTCGGATGAACTACAATGTATCTATGGTCGTGAAATATTTGAACAAGCATCAGGTAAGTTCCCCTTTTTACTAATTTAACTTATTTAACTGGATGATTTAGATACATGTTCAGATTAGGTACTTATTATTTTACAGTATTTTTCTTGTGCTCTCTATATGTTAATGTTCACAGTCCAATGAGTCCATGGCTAGGTAGCATATCAGTTTACATTGTGATATGCATCTTAGTGTCATTTTCTTCCATGATAATGATTTTGATTAGAGCACATATATCTTTGTTGTAGTTTTTTTACCTGCATAATTTGATTCAAAGAAGAAATAATGACAGCAGGAGGAGCAGAATTAATACTACACGGTATATCAATAGCTGAAGATGCAAAAGTGAAAGAAAAAAAGAATCAAAGAAGAGAGAAAAATTATTCAACGAGTAGCAGGAATTCACAATTATCTGTAATGATTGTATTGTACAAGGAAATTGGGATAAAGTTGAAGAGCTAGCTTTTGATTGATTACATGTTTAGAGTCACAGATAAAAGCACCAATAATGGCAACACAACACTCCATATAACAATGAATTCTTGCAAGAATCATGAACTCTTATTGTTGGAACAGATACCGATGAGCACACAACTAATGAAATTGAAGAACTCAGATGGAAGCACACTACTTCAAGTTGCTGCTATTGTTGGCTACACTAAAGCTGCTAATATCTTGGTCACAAGAGACCGAGATTTGTTGATCGCCAAAGACAACAAGGATCAAACACCACTAGCCATAGCTCTTTCTAACATGCATACTGAGATGTCTTGGTGTTTGCTTAATCACGTCAATACATTGAACAGAGAATAATACTCTGTTTGCTGATGCAAATGGTGACAAGCTTCTAGTTCTTGCTATTTCTTCTGAAGAGTTTGGTAAGTGTCGTCTACTGGCTTCAATCCCATCCGTATATAATATCAAATTAACCACATAATTGATACGACTATCTGTAGAATTTATACAGGCTTGGCGCATGAATTGCAGAAGCATTATTGCCGTCCTGTTGATAGTGAGGCTGCGCTAATGTCTATTGCTCAAAACTTCCCAGTACCCAATCCCTAGGAAAGTGTTCAAAAGGCTAATCTAAGCCTCGTGTACATTGACTTTGAGTCTTACTAAGTACAGGGACTGATAAGGTAATTATGCAATAGTTATTTTCTCTATGTATTTCTTTTGTTTATATGTGCAGGGACTGGATGTGAAGACAAGTTAAAGTTGAAGGGTTGTCTGAGCCATGTGATAGAAGTTCTAAGATAGCAGCTATATAAGCTTCTTATTAGATCTAGGGTTAGATAGTTGTTATCACTTTATCTCTCTGTATTTCGTCTCTCTCTCTCTCTCTACGTTGAGTTGTTTTGTAATCTGCAAGTGAATCTTTCTTTCTTTCTTGTAATTGTTTTGAACTTAAAACCAGTCACTACATTTGAAGTAGTGTTCTGATGTTGTGAATAAAATAAGGGGAGTTTGGTTGTATGAAAATTGCTGTGTTCTTTTGATCTTTGTATACTTTTCCACATGGTATCAGAGCCAGGTTTGCTTTGATACGAAGATCAATTGATTTTAAAAGGTTTTTAAAAATTAGGGTTTCAAAATTTTTTTGGGGCTTTTCAAAATTGAGACTGGATCTGTGTAGATCTTGTGGTGAATCGTGTTTTGGGTGGTTGAATCTTTTTTTTGAGGTTCAATCGTGGATTAATCGAAGAACTCAATTTTTAGGGTTTCTAAAAATTTGGGGGTTTTTTGATTCTTGGTAGTTGGATGTGATTAACACGTGTTAATCAGTGATTTTCATTGGATCTTGTTGATCTGGTGATTGGTTGTTGGTATTTTCTTGATTAGGGTTTACTGTATCGAACTCTAATTCAGGGGTGGTTACTTTTTCTTGATTTGATTGATATTATTTTCTCAATTATTTTAGTGATCTGGTGATTTCTAAAATAATTTGTAATATTAATCTTTTCTTGATTATTTTTCAGGTTCTTGGTACTATTCCGCTGTGCTAATTGGTGTTTTTGATCTGCTTGATCAATTTGTGCTTAGAGTTGCGTTTTTGTAACACCTCTCACACTCTTTTCTTTAGGTTGTTTTCATAGGTTTTGTAGAAATTGCATGAGACGAAGTGTAGGTTCAAGGGATTGTTTGTGAGGAGTTGTTTGCTTGTTTGGGGTATATTTGTGGTTGTTGGAGTTATAAGGAGTATTTGTTTTTCTTTCTGTTGTTTGGTTTTGATCCTTCATCATGGTGGATGGTGATGAAGGAGCAGGGGGTTCTGGGTTGAACAAAATTGACCAATTTGACCCATTGTTCTTGCATAGTAGTGATACTAGTGGTATTCCTTTAATTGGTTTTAAACTAGAAGGCACTGAAAACTATAAAGTTTGGTCAGCTGCTGTTAAACTTGCTATACATACTAAAAACAAGCTTGGTTTTCTAAATGGTACTGTTGTAAGGCCTGTTGAGGCTGGTTTTTTGCAAGAACAGTGGGATAGGTGTAATTCTGTGGTTTTGTCCTGGATTCTTGGTTGTGTGTCACAAGATGTGTTTATGGGACATGTGTTTTCTAAGAATGCTAAAACTGTGTGGGATGAATTAAAAGAAACTTATCATAAAGAAGATGGTTCTATAATATTCAATATGCATTATAAGATTCATTCTTTCACTCAAAATGGCATACCTCTCTCTGAATACTATCTTAAGTTCAATGCTATGTGGAGGCAATATGACTCCCTTGTGGATTTGCCTGAATGCACATGTGAAGGTTCTGAAAAACTTGTGAAACATAATCAACTTATTAAGTTGATCCAATTTCTTATGGGATTGGATGAGGTTTATGCTCCTCTCAGGAGTATAATACTCACCTCTTCTCCTCTCCCAGATGTTAAAAGTGCCTTTGCTACTTTGTCTAAAGATGAGTCTCATAGGAGTACTCCATCTTCTTCTGGTTCTAAAACTAATAACTCTGCATTTGCATCTAAAACTTACCAAAAACCTAATGAGTGGTCTGTGAACAAAAGTATGAATAATAATCAAAATAGAAGACTTAATAGGCCTAACTTGGTCTGTACTCATTGCAATATGAATGGTCATACTGCTGATAGGTGTTTTGAGTTAGTTGGATACCCTGCTGGTTTCAAAAAGAGACCTAATAATTAACTTTCAAAATTATGCTAGCAATAACTCTGTTTCAGGTCATAAGGATTATTCTACTGTTTCATCTAATTCTTTCACTGATGATCAGTATAGGAAACTGATGGCTTTGATCACTGAGAAATCTGGATCTGGTTGTATACCTGCAAATGTTGCAGGTATGAACTGTGTTGTCAGCTTTTATTCTTCTAGATTTTTCAACCATAATTCCAACATAAGCACTTATAATCTTTACATAGGTTGGATTGTTGACTCTGGTGCAAGTCAACATATGACTTACACCATTGTGAACATGTTTAATCTTGTTGATGTTTCAAAACTTAATATGACTGTTGGTCAACCTAATGGGACTAAAGCTTGTGTAACTCATATTGGAAGTTTAAAACTTACTGATAAAATCACTATTCACAATGTCTTGGTAGTTCCTGACTACCAAGTCAGTCTCTTATCTGTTCATAAAATCAGTAAAGAAAACAAATATAGGGTGATTTTTGATGAAGATACTTGTATTGTTCAGGATTCTGTTCTAAGGACCCAAGTGGGGACTGGTAGTCTCAAAGATGGGTTGTATTTTCTTAATACAGGTACCAAATTCACTAACATTCAAATATGCTGTTTGTCCAAATGTATTTGGCACAACAGACTTGGTCATCCTGCTGACCAAGTTCTTAACATACTTAAACATAAAATTGCTTATAAAGTAGACTCTTCTGCTGAACCTTGTGAGGTTTGCCATAAGGCTAAGCAAACCAGAGAACCATTTCCTCTAAGTGATCACAAAACCAATGTCATAGGACAGTTGGTTCACTTAGATGTGTGGGGTCCTTACAAGGTTCAAAGCAGAGAAGGATACAAATACTTCTTGACTGTTGTTGATGATTTCTCTAGAGCTGTTTGGGTATTTCTGTTGAGGGGGAAATATGAAGTGTTTCAAAACATTGTTCATTTCTATAATTTGATTAAAAATCAGTTTGATATAACAGTTAAGATGTTCAGATCTGATAATGGAACTAAGTTTATAAATCAAAATATGGAAAAGTTTTGTAAAGATAATGGGATCATGCAACAGACTTCTTGTTCTTATACTCCTCAACAGAATGGAATAGCTGAGAGAAAGCATAGACATTTACTCAATGTTGCTAGGGCCCTCATGTTTCAGGGGGGGATTCCTTTAAACATGTGGACTGAGTGTGTTCTAACTGTTGTTTACCTGATTAACAGGTTACCCAGTTCTGTCTTGTCTGGAAAGTCACCTTATGAACTCATATATAAAATTGAACCAAACATCTCTCATTTAAACATCTCTCATTTATAAGGTTACCCAGTTCTGTCTTGTTTGGAAAGTCACCTTATGAACTCATATATAAAATTGAACCAAACATCTCTCATTTAAAGGTTTTTGGCTGTCTGTGTTTTGCTATAGTCTTAAACAATTCTGATAAGTTCTCTTCTAGGTCTGATAAATCTGTGTTTATTGGTTATTCTTCTGAGAAAAGAGGTTATAAGTTGTTTAGTCTTGAAAGTAAGAGTATTTTTCTCAAGAGATGTTACTTTTTATGAAACAGTGTTTCCTTTTAAGAACAAAACTGAAAATAAAAGCTTTGAATTTCATTTTCAAAACACAGATAGTTTAAACTTTTTCAATCATTACCTGGATGATGAAAACTTGTTAGATGATCCCAATGATGAAAAGAGAGATAAAGAACCTAAGAAAAGTGATGGTATAGATCTTTCTTCATTAGGAGGTACTGAAAAACCTGGTGATATTAATAAGGATGAGAGGGTGCATCCCGGTGCACCAGGAGAAGCCTCCAATGTTGAAAGTGAAAATGCAACACTAGAGGAAAATGTAAACCAGTCTGAGGGTGATGACAGTTATTATAATGAGTTTAATGATCTGTTTAATGAACCTGTTAATGTGACACCAGATAGACAGAACACTTTTAGAACATACATAAGAAGGTCTGCTAGGAAAACTCAGATGCCTGTTAAGCTAAGTGATTATGAAGTTGATACTAAAGTGAAGTATAATATAGACAAACATGTCAATTATTCTAAGTTGAATACTGAAAATTATAATTTCTCTACCAATCTTAACAAAATAAGTGAACCAAAGACTTATAAAGAGGCTGCTACTAATCCAAAATGGATTGAAGCTATGAATCTTGAACTAGAAGCTCTTAATAGGAATGAAACTTGGGAAGAAATCACTGAACTTCCAATGGGCAGAAAAGCCATTGGAGGTAAATGGGTTTTTAAAATCAAGTATAAGTCTAATGGTGAGGTTGAGAGATATAAGGCAAGGTGGGTGGCCAAAGGTTATAATCAAAAAGAAGGTGTGGATTATGATGAAACTTTCTCACCAGTTGTGAAAATTGTTACTGTGAGATGTTTATTGTCTGTTGCTGTGCAATTTGATTGGCTTGTTTTCCAAATGGATGTGAATAATGCTTTCCTTTATGGTGAACTTGATGAGGATGTTTATATGTGTTTACCTGAGGGTTATTGTGATGTTAATGATACCAAGGTGTGCAAATTGAAAAAGTCTTTATATGGTTTAAAGCAGGCACCAAGGAACTGGAATGAAAAGTTAACTTTTGTTTTAATTGAAAATGGTTTTGAACAAAGTAAAAATGATTTTTCATTGCTTATTAAAAATAAAAATGGAATTTTCATTGCTTTACTTGTATATGTGGATGACATTGTCATTACTGGTAATAATGTTCAAGCTATTGATGAAGTTAAAACTTTTATGTGGTCAAAGTTCTTAATCAAAGATTTAGGAAAATTGAAATACTTTTTGGGTATTGAGGTTCTTAATTCTGATGGGAACATGTTCTTGACTCAAAGAAAATACTGCTTAGAACTGTTAGCAGAGTTTGGTATGTTGGCCTGCAAACCTTGTGATACACCCATTGAGACTAAGGAATGTTCTGCTAAGCCTGATCAGGTAATTGTTGATGAGCCATTAACAGGTATCACAAATTATCAAAAATTAGTAGGTAAACTTATTTACCTTACTCATACAAGGCCTGATATCAGTTATGAAGTTCATGTCCTAAGTCAGTTTATGCATGTACCTATGCAATCTCATCTTAAATTGGCATTTAGGGTATTAAGGTACTTGAAAAATGCACCTGGACAAGATATTTCCTTTTGCAAAGGAAATAACTTAGACATTAGTGTATTTGTGGATTCAGACTGGGCAAAGTGTAAAGTTACTAGAAAGTATGTGACTGGATATTGTGTTTTTCTGGGTAAGAGTCTTGTTTCCTGGAAAAGTAAAAAACAGTATATGCTCTCTAAATCTTCTGTTGAGGCAGAATATAGAGCAATGAACTCTGTTACTTGTGAAGTTATTTGGATTCAAAAGATTTTGGCTGAACTGAACATTAAAACATCTCTTCCAGTGCCATTACACTGTGATAATAGTTCTGCTATTCAAATAGCAGCAAATCCAGTTTTCCATGAGAAAACTAAACACTTTGAGATTGAACTATTTTTCTTAAGAGAAAAGGTTGCTGCATGTGTGGTTAAAACAGTTAAGGTTGAGTCAGTTGATAATGTGGCTGACATTTTTACAAAAGGTTTAAGTGCACAAGAGCACAAAAATTTTTGTGATGGTCTTGGCTTCTATGATATGTACAAGGCTGAGATTAAGGGGGAATGTTCAAAAGGCTAATCTAAGCCTTGTGTACATTGACTTTGAGTCTTACTAAGTACAGGGACTGATAAGGTAATTATGCAATAGTTATTTTCTCTGTGTATTTCTTTTGTTTATATGTGCAGGGACTGGATGTGAAGACAAGTTAAAGTTGAAGGGTTATCTGAGCCATGTGATAGAAGTTCTAAGATAGCAGCTATAAGATTGACAATACAAAGTGCACAATCAAGTACATGTATGATGAAACAAGGACTGCAAAGGGAAATCAGACATGGACAGACAACATGGATCAGGCATGGGGAATTCATACAAAATCTCTTTAGCAATGTAACTTCGATTGCATCTTGTCTTATGGCCTTAAAAAAATGGACTAGTGAGAGTTGGGGTCAATAGAAGAGCATATCATGTCACATGCAGTTGTTAATACTTTGGAATGATCAATATCAACAACTCTCCTTCTAAGGCCATGCTACAACATAGACCCAAATGAGCAATTACACCAACAATTAAAAGACATTTTTCTCTTCTATTTTTCATTAAACTATAACGGTAAATGTTGATACATCTTACCACATAACAAAGGAATACCCTTGAATAAGAAATAAATCATCATACACCCTGTTTCAAATATAGAAAGTTTGTTAGAATTGCGGGGTTATGGCATGTGCAACCACTAATTAGCTAAAATTGATTTAGGGAGTTTAGCACAAAGATTTGTTGAACACTTTGTATGACATACCAGTATAGAGATATGGCCATATTTCTGCAACCTGGTTACCACATAACGAATGTTCACAGGTTCTATGCCAACGTTTGATTGTTTGAGAATATGTTTGAGATTCACCATGTTCTGTGTTTGTTTGTGAATGAAAGTGTATGCAAAATAATAATAGTAAAAGAGAACAAAGTTACTACAAATAAACTTATAATGATAAGTGTTGATATGTTTTCTGTGAGAAAACATATATATACATTGCCAAACGTTGTGTCCTATCAGTTATTTCCAAACATTGTGTCGTTTGGGAATAATTGCCACTTAACTAACTTAACCATAATAATTGCTACTAACTTAAAACGGGTGTTTGGGTTAACAGTTTTTGACCCATACTAGAATTCGACCCATTTAGCTAAATACATAATACATAGAATAAACTCTTAATAAATAGTAAATGATTCTTCAAATCTTTGTCTAAACACATTATAGGGTCTACATTTCCCCCCTAATGTGTTCAGATCAAAGTCTTCTGAGTGCTTTCCTTCCATCTTTAAACAATGACATTAAAATCACTGCTTCCTCCACTGCTTGTGCCTGCATTCATTTGTTCTTCATTCCTAACACCAAGCCGGTTTATTTCTTGTTGTGCATGTCCATCCCTAACTGTCAATCCTTCCTAGCCTCCTGGGTTCCTTTGTTCTGCAGTCCAACTGCTTTCACCCCTCTCAAATTGTGGCTTCTCTGTTGTCCATTGGATCTGAGCAGTGTCATGGTACGTCACAACCAAGTCTATAAACTTTTGAAAACACCCTTTGATTGTGTCTCCTTCCTCAGTTGTTAGTCCCTGCATCTGTGCAATTTTGCTCTATTTGCCACTTAATATGACTGCAACATATCCTCCTAAACTGTCTACTATCTTATGTAATGCAAGCAAATCTAATTTTATCACCCCAACCATTGGTGGTATCTCATCCAAGTAATCATAATTGAGATACACCATATAGAACCATTTTAACATGTCTATGTATTTCCTACTGAACACATCCCAGTTTTTATACACAATGTCATCCTTTTTGATCAAATTAATGAAAGATAAAAACCTATTAAAGGAATTAACTTTCAAAGCATAAAGTGTACCATTATAACTGATAAAGTCATCATCAATGTAGTCATGGGCTTCTTCTCTATCACAACTAAGTTCCTCCAATCCTTTGACCAGTGAATGGTATGTGTTAATACACATACCTTTTCTTGACCAAAACCCGACCAAATAGACCAAAAGCTAACCCATAATTGCCAAATATTCGTGTTTTTGTGTTTTTGAATGTGCAGGTATGGATTTATAAGAAATGGACGAAAAATCACAAGAAAATGACAAAACGAGCACGAGAATAGGAAAAGTGTCAAAAGCCGGAGCCGGGAAAGCTAGTGGTCAAAGTCAAAGCTCAAAATGTCAAAGTCATCCTTAAAGATTCAAAGAAGTGAAAGTTTGGAGATTTTACACAAATGACCCCTCAAGTTTACAAAGTTGTCAAAAATGACCCTTGAAGTATATTTTGAAGAAATTGACAACAATGGTCCTCCAAAGATTCAAGAATGTCACAAATGATCCTTGGAGAATATTATTGGTAATTGGCAGAATTGGTCCCTATACTTTCAGATTTTACATAATGGACCTTGTGATTATTCATCTACTACTATATGGATCCCATTCAATCACTTAAACCATTTCACAAATAATAAACCCAAAACAATCCAACCCCAGCATAACCCACTACACCCTTATTACCCACCTGCCCAACATACACACACAAGCCCACCTCCCTTTAGCTAAAACCTGTACCCAACCCACCATCCAGTTAAAATAAAAAGATAAAAAAATAAAGACGCGCCATTTACTGTTCTTCTCCTTCACCAGTTTACCCTGCCACATCAAATTCACCAAAGATTCTAGTACGAGGTTGAAGCCTTCTAGAAAGCCTGACATGTCAGATAGATGACAACATTATCCCAGCAAACGTGGACCTTTCCAGGGCCCTTATTGGACAGAGCAACGTGGATGATGGATAAGGATGTATCATATGGCTAAGGATGAGATGGATGTCAACATAATGATAAGAATTGTGAACGAATGGCTGAGATTAACCTTCCAGGAGATTCTTACAGAATCCTAGGCTCTCCTCGGCTGGCTATATATACTCCTCTCATCACTCACCAAAAACCCATTAGGAGTAGGTGTAGTCTAGGAGTAGTGCAGGAATTTAGAGGTCAAATTAGGTTAAATTATGTTTTCATGTAATGTTTTAATCTTTAACGTAATTTGCTTCAGTTTTCAATAAAATTTCCTTTGTTTCCTTTACTGCTTTTTTAATCCGTTTTATGCAAGTTTACTTATAAGCTAAAATTTACTCTAAAAGTTCTTATTTTGCTGTCAATATTAGCTCTCTTAGATTAGTTATAAGTTTCTTATAAGTTAAAGCTTGTTTTAATATATAAAAAAAGGTTATTTACAGTAACATAAGGGAACATAAGCTTGCAAAAGCTCACATCCCCTTTTGATAAGCTCATTTAAGCTGTTCATTAGCTTTGGTGAGCTTATCCCACTGTCCAGCAGCTTATGTCATTTTCATTGCAAGACCTTCTAGTAAGTTTTGTTTTATATTTTGTTGGGAATTCTAGAAAGAGCTGCTGAGGAATGCTGCTGATATATCATGCGTATAGCATTACTGGTTTCTGCGGATAGTGTTCCTGCTGAGAAGAAGATTCTACGGATATATATCCGCAGAATTTGTGTAATGAAAGTGAAATAAATAATTTAGAAACTCTTTTTACTAACTTTGAAAAGTAGCAAGAACGTTCTAAAGAGATTTCAAAATCATTTATTCCCTAAAACGCCCCGTTTATCCATTTTATTCAACGTACTAACTTTACACTACTTATTATTTTTATTTTTCATACTTACTTTATTTTTGTGACGGTATGTTGACTTTCATTATTATGCAATAACGTTTAGGATCAAAAAGTAGAAACACGTCTCATGGAGAAGTGACCATACGGATAAAGTTCGTCATCTTTGATTTTTCACAAGCCCCCAAACTAAGCTTAAAAACGAGATCACAGCCTACTTACAAGTTAGATGCTAACGCTACTCATGAAAGTTACTTGTGTAATAACCTCTCGCTCCCATGTTTTATTTTTGTATCTACTTATTTTATTTTTGTGAGAAATGAATTTCTTCATATTTTCTCGTTTCGATACTTTTATTCCGATAAAGATACTAAGTTAAAAAGCTAAGTAGTTTTCCATCTTCTCTTAAGAATCTTTGCCTTAAAAATGAGGTCCACATCAAGGATTTTGGATACATACATACAAAGACTTTGGAATACATCAAAATAGATATAAGTTGGCGAGTACATTTCACGTGCACCTCATGCGCCCGATCTAGGATCATTCGCATGCACCTCACGCGCTACCAACTTTAGTCTTACACATAAGCTCATAATCCATAAATCTCAACATAAATCCTTATTATTTCTTTTTGTTAATACAAATATCGCTTAAAAACGTTATTTATATTTTACGATCTTTGCTAAGTTTTGTTAATGACAAAGTGTAAACTTTAGTTTTTAGTAAAACATGATTTTAGTTTAAAGTCTTGCATAACTATACTTTTGCTACATTTACATTTCATATAAAACACAACATTTTCATATCTCTTAAATTAGAAATGTCACATCCCATTTATGGTAAGTTTTGTCATCTTACATTTATGGAAAGATTGTGTGGTTGACTAAACAAAGATCTCTTACACAAGGTTTGTGTGTTTGACTCTCCATAGGGTTCTTACACAAGTTTTGTATTTGACCAAGTATTTATGTGATGTGACTTTGGATGGTGTGGCAAGTTATGGCAAAACATACTGTCAGACCTGGCGGAACCCTCGTGGTACACGGGCGGAACCCTTCTGAGGGTTCCGCCATATCCGCCAGGCTTGATGGTTGTTTTGCTATAAATACCAAGTCATTTACTAGCATTTTTCCTTTATCACTTCTCATCATATTTTGCACATACATTCATATCTTTCATCTAACCCTTTAACCTCTCATTGTTGTGAAGATTCTTTTGTAGCAAAGAAGTTCACAAGTACATATAAAGTTACAAGTATTCAACTCAACGTTGCAAGACTTGTTAGCTTATCATCGTGTAGACTTTGTGTAGTTTACACTTCATTTGATTGTGTGTTATAAGTTGTGATCGGTTAGTATTTTAGGCCTTAAAATACAAAGTGTGACGGAAGTGGTTGTACCCTTGGTAAAGAACTCGACATCTAGCTTAGTGTCGGTAAACTTGTAAGCGACGTGTAAGGTTTTCTCCGCCGGATAAAGGAGCTTGTTGACTAGTGAAAGAAACTCTCGAGTTGCATACTCGGGGCGTGGATGTAGGGCAAGGAAAATACAGTTCCTTGTAACTGAACCACGATAAACAATCGTGTCATGGTTTGATCGTTTATTTCTTCATACTTGCATATTGTGTATTGTCTTTGTGTTCATATCTTTGATTAAACGGAAAGTTTCAAAAGATAATTAAACTAAAAACGGGTAAACTATTCAACCCCCCTTCTAGTTTTCCAACCTTTTGATTTTTCACTTTTTTCATACTTCACTTTTTTTTTGGCATAACATAATCATGGAACTTAACGAGCAGTTCCAAAACCACATACATAACTAGAAATCTAAAAGCGGGATTTCGAATCTGCAACTTATTACACTTAAGACGTATCCTTGATGTGTGCCCGATTTTTAAAGCAAAGATTCTCTTAAGAAGATAAAAAACTAATTTTCGTCAAAACGTAACATCTTTAATTATTTTAGCACATAATATGGGGTGAAACAATGTTTAGAAATAACTGACACATGATAGGACACAACGTTTGGCAATGTATATATATGTTTTCACACAGAAAACATATCAACACTTATCATTATCAATATAAGTTTATTTGTAGTAACGTTGTTCTCTTTTACTATTATTATTTTGCATACACTTTCATTCACAAACAAACACAGAACATGGTGAATCTCAAACATATTCTCAAACAATCAAATGTTGGCATAGAACCTGTGAACATTCGTTATGTGGTAACCAGGTTGCAGAAATATGGCCATATCTCTATGCTGGTATGTCATACAAAGTGTTCAACAAATCTTTGTGCTAAACTCCCTAAATCAATTTTAGCTAATTAGTGGTTGCGCATGCCATAACCCCGCAATTCTAACAAACTTTCTATATTTGAAACAGGGTGCATGATGATTTATTTCTTATTTAAGGGTATTCCTTTGTTATGTGGTAAGATGTATCAACATTTACCGTCATAGTTTAATGAAAAATAGAAGAGAAAAATGTCTTTTAATTGTTGGTGTAATTGCTCATTTGGGTCTATGTTGTAGCATGGCCTTAGAAGGAGAGTTGTTGATATTGATCATTCCAAAGTATTGACAATTACATGTGACATGATATGCTCTTCTATTGACCCCAACTCTCACTAGTCCATTTTTTTAAGGCCATAAGACAAGATGCAATCGAAGTTACATTGCTAAAGAGATTTTGTATGAATTCCCATATGCAGTCTGGAGTGTCATCGAAGATGGTCATAACATCATTCGATATGCTGTGATACATCGCTCAGAAAATATTTACAACATATTACATGGAATAACTGTAGGTATATTACGTGTGTATTGCTATTAGAGACAAATAAACAATGACATGAAAACATAAAAGTGTAGAAAGTGATACCGTAAATCTTTTGATTGTGAAGCTAGAATCACAACACAAATAAGGAAAATGTTGAGGCCTGTGATGAACACAGTTTCCTTAAGACAGATTCGTCCTCTCCACGGTGCTTGAGAATCGTGAACGTCTATCTCCCAGGATACAACAACAACAAATAACCCCGTTAGCACAAACGGGTTATCAAGGCGAACCAAAAACGTGTCTTCCCTCTATTACAAACGGATACACAAAAGCTCAAGATTAATGTTGAACAAAGGAGAGAGTGAGTATTTTTGATTTTTTTTCTTGGTGTAATGAAAATGAGAGGATAACTCTTAACTTATAGGGAATAGGGATATGAGCGAAATGGTCACCATTAATTCACACAATTAATTTCACTAATGTTTCATCAATCAAAATAAACCACAAATTAATTTTGATTTCAATTCACATTAGTATACATAATGACATTATCAATTGTCATTCAAACATTTGACCAATATTTCCAACAACTAGCAGGGTACCCGCGCGTTGCAGCGGCGGGTACCCTGAAAAAATATTTTCCGGTGAATCATGTATTTTAGTTTATTATGTTCTTTTTGACAATAAATTTACGGATATCAAAATTTTCGTTTAGCTCGTGTCCGTTCGGGCTTGAGCCCGTTGGCTCGTGTCCATTCAGGCTCAAGCCCGTTTGGCCCGTGCCTGTCGGGCTCGAGCCCATTTGGCCCGTTACCCGTTCGGGCTTGAATATTTGTATAATGTGCTTTATTATTTGTATTAGTGACATTTAATGCAGGAATTGTGTTTAAGTTTGTTGTACAATATGCTTGATAATTTGTATTTCTTATATAAGGGGTGTTTTAATAAGTGCATTAATTGTATTTATTGACCAGTTAATTAATTATATTTAATGTACATAATGTTTTATTTATTGTATTTAATGTTAGTATTAATTGTATGTTAGAATTAAATATGAGGGGAATTTCTATAAGTAATATTGATTGTTGTACTTATAGCTTTAAAAGTTGTATTGCTTAATTTTAAGTATTTCTATTAATAGTATGCCTTCCTCTATTATAAGATAGTTAGATTACCAAACTTAAGAATATTTATAAAACAATTGAAGACTCCTTGGGGAACAACCTTTTGCATCTGGCTGCAAGATTGGCACCTTCGACCAAATTAAATGTTATATCAGGTGCAGCTTTACAATTACGGTACGAACTACAATGGTATAAGGTTCGAATCTCTATCGACTCAAACTTGAATATTGCTCAGAATACAAAATGTTTTGATATCAAATATTATTATTTAATATTTAGCTACATGATTAACATATTGTAATCGTGTAGGAAGTTGAAAGATATGCATGTCCTTCAAACATCACAAAGAAGAACTCATTTTAAGAAACACCTCAGATGGTATTTACAAGAACAGACAAAGAGTTGGCGACTAACTCTGAAAAATGGATGAAGGCTACTACCAGGTCATACACGATAACCGCTGCTCTGATCACCACCATTGTGTTTTTAGAGGCTGTCACAGTGCCTGGAGGAAACAATCAGGACACTTGGGTACCATTTGTTACCAACAACCCCGCCTTCACAGTGTTTGCAATATCAGATACATTATCGTTATTCACAGGTCACAGCCCTTACATCGTTGTTAGTGTTCTTGTCATTTCCTACCAAGCATTTTACCGAACAAGACTTTCTCTGTAAGCTAGAAAGCTGTTAAGTGGTTTGGCCACTTTGTTCATCTCGACGACAGCCATGTTCATGACGTTTGGTGCGACATTGTTCAATGTGTTTGGACTAAAGAACTCTTCAACTCTTATTCACATAGCTGCCTTGATTACATGCCTACCAATTATGTCTTTTGTGACCTTGCAATTTCCTCTTGTGGCAGACTTGACGAGTGCCACGTACGGTTGTAGTATTTTTGGTAGGAAAGTTAAGAGTTACAGTCGACCTTTCTATGTGTAATGTTCATTCTCATGGCTACATAAGTTGGACACTTGGACATAATTTTTGTATCTTGTTTTGCATCATTGCCATCACGCAATGGCTTATTATGACTACAAAATTATAACATGATTCCTTTTTGTAACAACCTAAAAAGTAAAAAGTATGTCACATTGTTGTGAAATACGGAGTACTAGTCATGGCTTATGATAATTTACCGAATAGCTCGTTAAAAAACTTTGACTCACATCCTACCATCCACGTGCTCACATCCTACCATCCACGTGTCACAACGACAATATCACATTTCCATCTCAGATACATCAACGGTCCAGATTTAACACCAAAAGAAGTTGTATCATTAAATAAGTCTCCAATTTAAGATTCCAAACAAACTATATATGGGCTTAGCAAATGAGTTTTTGTTAATGATACATTTGTCAATTTAATTTTAACTTCTTAAACTTATTGTTCTTACTCTTCTGAACTTCATTTTCATTTGGCATTTTCAGTTTTGTGTAAAGCAAAATGTAATAAATCAATCTCATGTCTCTTTTCCCCTGATATTTATGTCGTCGTTATAGTTAAGATTTAAGAAACACATATTTATCAGTAATCACAAACCGCAATGATGAGGACATGTTAATAGAGAATCGGTTCATTAACTTATGTCCTCTATTTACTTAGGCTAGTAGACGCTTTAAGGCACGTTTAGCTGAAAATTTGCATTTTTGCATTTCTAGTTTTTATTAGAATGCGAAAAAGAAAATCGCTTAAAAACCTAGGAAGTAGGAAACATGCTTAAATGATGTTACGTTTTTTTTAGAAACAAGGATGAATAAAAATGCATAGATATTTGTTTTTTATTATTTTAATTATAACTAGTTATAATGCCCGCGCACGCGCGGGTTTTTTTAAAATTTTTTGAAATAATTATTTAAAAATTTTAATCCTATTCTTAATTGCATCTTATCTATATTTTTTATTTTTATCTTCTACTTGTGTTGTGGTTAAATATAAAATGTTACCTAATAAGAAAATAATATCTTTTTTTTTTAAATATCTTATCTATATTTTTTGTATTTATCTTCTACTTATGTTATGGATAAATATAAAATGTTACCTAATAAGAAAATAATCTTTTTTTTTAAATAAAATTATTACTAAATAAGGTATGGTTCCAATTTTTTTGAAATGAAAAATTCCCAATAGGGGTTTTGTTTTATTATATAAAAGATATGAAAAATGAGTTTCTAATAGTGAAATTATTGTTTTGAAATTTTGTTTTGGGAAAAAGTTGTAAATACATAACGTACTTTTCAAAATAACTCATTATGCGCTATGAACTTTACTTATTGTCATAATACACAACCGTTTTCATTTTATTTGGTTATTTAACGAACGTTTGTAACAAACATTTGCACCGTTAGTCATTTACACTAACGACCGTTTATACTTAACTCAAAAATTAGTTTTCATACATTTTTGTCTGTTTTTCTTTCATTTTTTGTCTGTTTTTATTACGGGTTTTCCGTTTTTATACGTTTTCATCCGTTTTTATACGTTTTCGCCCATTTTCTTATGTTTTCATCCGTTTTTTTTACGTTTTTGTCTGTTTTTGCTACGGTTTTTCAGTTTTCATACGCTTTTATCCGTTTTTGTTACGGTTTTTCAGTTTTCATACGTTTTTATCCGTTTTCATACGTTTTATACGTATTCGTCTGTTCTTATATGTTTTTGCTTGTTTTCTTATGTTTTAATCCATTTTTCTTACGTTTTTATCCGTTTTTATACGTTTTAGCCCGTTTTCTTACGTTTTCATCCGTTTTTGTCTGTTTTCTTACGTTTTTATCCGTTTTCTTACATTTATACACTATTTTATACATGTTTTATACACATCCGTTTTCTTACATTTATACACTATTTTATACATGTTTTATACACATTTTTATACATGTTTTTATACGCATTTTTACACACGTGTATAAATTCTCTATACTAACTATTTAGGTTGATGGTAATAAACAATATTTTTTTCTTGGGCTTCAACTCTGGGCTTATTTTGGTCCACCATTGGGAACGTTTTTTTATTAGCGTATACACTTTCTTTTACATTTTCATCTTACATGTTTCTATTGATAACTCTCACCGCTTCTCTCTCACGTTTTCCAAGGTTTTCCGATTGTTTTTCTTGCCTTCAGAATCTTGGTAAATAAGGTTTCTAATGTAATCACAAAGGTATTATTCAATTCCGCCAGTATGAACATGTTCCAAATAATTATCACATCGTTTTTTTTACCTACTTTTCGTCATTTAAATTCTTTAATCATTTGGAATTTCGGTTTTGGTTTCTATCCTTTTATTCGATTTAATTGTCTGTAACTGGAACGCTGATTTTCTATTTTTCCGGTATTTTTTGGTTGAACAAATTAACTCAATTCAGGTTCTTGGTGTTTGTTAAGGATAATAAGGTATATTTTTTTTTAAATTATTGATTAAACTCTCAGATTTGACATATAAAAAGTTAATTTGATTCCCTTTGATTCTCTGGTGTCGGTGTATAAAGGGGGAGGTGGATAGATTTTCCGGGTTAAGATTTCAGGTATGTGTCAGGTGATTAAATTTTTTTAATGCTTTGTGTTCTGATTATATTGTTGTTTTGCAGGTTTTAGATTATCATTAAGCTGGCTACCACCCACAACCTTTCCTTCTCATTGTAAAACACGTGGCTTCACCGATTGTGACTCAACAAATAGACACACAAACCTAAGAAGCACCTGTATCTTCATCATCAATACCATCGATTGAATAAACAGATGTCCTAATAAACTACACACATACAAATCCTAAAAGGTTCCCATCTGGCTTAGACTATCAAAACACTTAACAGTGGCGGCACGCGAGCAATAGCTGGCTATGTGAATGTTGTTTTGATGATTTAGAAGTTTGATTCTCATCTTTTTTTTGTATCGTTTTATAGGTTTCGTATAGCTTATATGATTTCATTATATGGGTTTTGATTGCCTTTTGATTTTACTTTTTTAGGACTCTATATGGTCAGCCTGCGAATCAAACTTTTTTTGAAGATGAAAGGTACGTATAATTTGTAGGTTAACATTTGAGGTATTTGCAAGGCCATTAATTTTTTTTTTTTTTTTTTCGGTTTAATGTTTTGGGTTTGATTATAATGTTGTCTTATGGGTTATTTATGAGATGATTAACACGTGAAAAATAAGCTAATTTGAATGCTGTTTTACTGGTCTTCGAGTGTAATTTATTTGGTTATTGAATAATTGTTGATTTTCTGTGGGTGGATAGGGATGAAGACGAAACTGCCCCAACAGCCGACTTTCTTCGACTGTTGTGAAGGTAACAAAGAACATGATTAGTTATTGATTTTTTTAAGCTTATTTTTTGTCAAATAGGTACTGAATACTTTCAAACA